>NNCF01133114.1:65931-80883 GCA_002313205.1 Laupala kohalensis | reverse complement strand
AGGGCTTGTCAATGGCAAGGTCATTAGAGCCCTTTGTATTGCTTATGGTGGACAATAAATGAACAAATTTCTTTTTATTTACAATTTTCAGAAGTTTATTCTGATGATTTTGTAACAGTTTTAAACAATTTGAGTAAGCTCCTTCCCATGCAGTAACCCCATAGTTAATAATACTATGCAAAAATGCATAATAAAGCATCATAAGAGTTTCAGAGCACATAATTTTGGCAAGCTTGTGGAAAATATAAATTAAGTATTTTGTTTTGTTTAAAATGTAATCAATATGTTTGTCCCATTTCATTTTGTAATCAAAAACAATTCCTAGTTACTTGCAAGGTTTAACTTTTTCTATAGTTTTACCACATATACAAATTCTAGGAAATTAGGAACACTATAGCAGTAGTTTCCGAAGGTCATATAAACAGTTTTTTCTACAGTTAATGAAAGCTTATTTAGAGCCAGCCAATTACTAACATCACTAAGGTATTTATTCATTTTGGTTTCAACTTCATTCCAATTTTGACCAGTCTATATGATAGCTGTGTCATCGGCAAATGAAATAATTATATCTTCAGGCATAGAATTTAACAGATCATTAACATATAATACAAATAGTAGTGGTTCCAAAACCGTATCTTGTGGAACCCCCGTATTTACTTCGCAATATTCACTTATAACATCGTTAACTTTTACATGTTGAGATCTATTTTGTAAGTAAGAGGTAATTAACTGATAAGCATTACCTCTAATACCATAGTTATATAATTTATCCAATGACATATTATGATCAACTGTATCAAATGTCTTTGCCAGATCCAAAAAAGTTACAGTTATTGGGGCACTTTCAACTCGTCTATCATTAAGTCATCAAGCGATAAAAAAATTGTATACAGGTCGGGTGGAGGTAGTTTTATCTGAAGGTTTGTTGGTTGCTCAATCTTTTTGCTAATTTTTTACCAACATTACTAAAATATGTATTGAAATAGTTAGCAATTTTACACGGATCCTGGACTTTAGATTTTTTATCATCATATAGAAAATGTATATAATCATTCTTTTTTATTTTTTACCAAGTTTATCATTTATAAATGACGATAGATTCTTGGAATTATTAATACTCATTTCTACTTGCTTTGTTTCACATTTAATTTTGGCTTCTTTTATCACCTCATCAAGTATTTTGACATAAGTTTCAGTCTTAATTTGCAAGTTGTTTGGTTCCATTTTCCAAATATTATAGTGTCTCTTTTTTTGAACAAGACGCTAAAATACCTTTAGTTATCCAACAACTATGAGGTGTTTTTTGATCTTAATCTTAACTAAGCTAGTACAGCCTGTTATTAGTAAGTGATTGTGTGGCTGTATTTGATTCATGTATTGATAATATCGAATTCCAACATATTATTTCAGCTCATTTTTATTAATTTAGTATATTTGAACTTATTATTCTCATAAATTGTAAACAAAATAAGATATTTCAAATAATGATTATTTTGTTTTGAATATTTACATTTATACTGTTAGTTTTATGGCTTAATTATTCTGAAGATGTTATATATTTGAGAAATTTATTTATTTATTTTTGATAACAACAAGACTTAGATTTTTGTTTGAACAGGTTTTTATTGTATGACCCCACCAACAGATGGCTTATACCATCTCTGTGGGTGCAATTGGCACAAATATTTTGCATGTTGTTCAAGAATTGTTCAAGAATTACTAGACAGAGCTTACCATATTATATAGAAGCAAACTCTAGAAACTATTTAAATAACAATCCCATTTACAGAATGTGTTCTCTTGGAAATGAATTTTCAGTGAGAAACCCTCGGTAATTTTCTAAATATGTCGAGGTACTCTTTGATGAAACTATTGAAAAAGACTTTCTTTGAGTATAATTAAGCTTTAGCTTAAGCTGGTTAAATTTATTTGATAAAAAAACTTTCCTTTATTCTTTGCTTTCTTCCTATATTAAATATTTTTCTTAGTGTCTCTCAACTGCTATTAGTTAATTGTAAGGAAAAATCAAAACTAACCTGTATTTTAGTTTTATAGATTGATTTTTTTTTTGTAATGGACAATGTCTACTAACGTGTTAATAAATAAATAACCAGAAAAAGCTTGTCATTCAAAGAGCAAACTGATAAGAGTTGCTCTGTTATTCAATACTCTGCCAGATACTCTACAGAATATTCTTAGTAGAAATAAGTTGAAAATGAAATTAAACAGTTGGATTTCAGAAGAACAATGAAAAGATACATAGTGTTATACTGGCAGGTAAAATATACTGTTACCTCAGGGTATGAAGCTAGCTGCACCAAACTTTTTTTTCTTTTTTTTTGTGGGGCTTTACGTCTCATGTCGACATCAAAGGTCATTGGAGCCCGAAAAACTTGTACAGGTAGGGAAAATGCAGTTACACACTAGGGAGAGCCAACATGACTCCTCCGCGTGTGGGACTCGTCGAATGATTCAACCCTACACACTAAAAACCCTCCTGATCTACAACACACCGAAACATATCTCACAACATCCATCAAATGGAGGGGGGGCTAAAATGAGGTGGGACAAAGAATAAGGGGGAACAAAAAATGAGAGGAATGAGGAAAATGAAAGATACCCTAGCCCTAATAGCGTCGGGATCGAAAAGAACGAGAGGTCACCGAGAGAGGTCAGGAAAGAGAAAGGAAGGAGCATGGCACTAGTAAGTAGAAGTAATGCCAGACTCAGCTCGGGGCCCCGTGTTCACCAAACACGTACTTACTAGATGTAAGTCCCCTGGGGGGCAAACTTCATCATGTTGGGACCAGTAATTTAAATGAAGAAAATTTTTAAACAGATAAGTGTAATTATATTCTTAAGGATTGCATCAAGTCATCCAAAAGCTTGCACAATTTTTGATTGAACAATATTGAACTAGCACGAGTGTGAAAAAAACCGTACAAGATTTACCTGCTTGAGTCCACGAATAGCTTGGACCCGCGCCGGAGTCTGAGAGGACCCGAGTCTACGCAGGAAGTACTCCAACACCTCTGAAGGCGCAGTGGGGTCCTGGTCGGGGTCCGTAAGCACCGCTTGCAAGTGCCGAAGCAGCTTCTGGTGCTTGGCTTGCTTCTCAGGTGTGGAACCCACTGCCGCTGCCCCTCCGCTCAGCAGGAACTCGCACAAGCACTGCACAGGCAAGTGGCTGAAGGCCCCTTCCGAGTTCTCCACCAGATCCGCCAGCCACGGCATGGATTGGGACGTGCCTTGGCGCTGGATGATGTCCAGGAGGAAGTCAGGGCGGCGGGACCTGGTGCAAAAAAGGGACATTGCCAATACCAATTTCCAGTCTACTGAGACTAGGAAGTATAGGTGAAATCCAGTCTCTGCACAGTGCGAATATATACAGTTATAAGAATCAAACAAAAGCTTTCATACTTAATGATTTTAATTAAATTAATGTGAACTGTACATGTTAAGGAGAATACTTATGTAACTGGGATTAAGTCTTGTTGATTAATCAAACAAATAAATAGATAAATATTCCCAAAATTAATAAATACTCAGGTATTAATTGATTTGATTGAAATTTACTGGGAGGGTTAAATAATTATAATGCTTTATTTTACTTATTGATAGCGTCAGATTTTATCTCTGTTGTTAACTCACAAAAATTTTCAGAGGAAAAAGATTCAAGACTATTCAGTCAACATAATTTTTTTTATATCTTGAAATATTTATTTGCAATCTTAAGAAAGTAGTATCTTCTTATTCTTTCATTTAATTCATATCAGTACACAAACATATTCAACATAAGCATATACCTTTGCATAATGTGGTTTTAGAAAAACACATTTTCATTCCACAACGTTTTTAGTAATAAATCAATGTTAAAACACTATTAAACCAATATACTTTAATTTGCTTAGTTTAACAGTCTACTTTAATGTAACTTAAAATTCACCCAAAAATAAGTCAATTGTCTCTAAACACAAAGGCCAAGTTTTTATCACTAAACATTGCATTTTCCTTAATTTATTTAATGAAACCTTTAAATTAATGATTTCGGGTACCAAACAAATAGAAATCTATATTGCTCAAAGAAATGTCAAAAAGTAAAATAACTTTCATAAATACCCACTTTTTGAGATTTTAAAAGAGCTCTGGGAGAATACTTGGGTGTATTCCCAATTTTTATCTTCCCACCCACTGGGAATACACCCGGCCTACATGATGAGCATACCCTTAAAAATGATGCCTATGTTTCAATCAGCATACCCTTAAAAATGTGTTAAGAACCCAGTAGAAATATAAATATTTTTGTAAATTTAAACATCACCTATTTCTTCTAACAAAGAAGTCTTGCTCTTATATTCTATACAATTTTGATTTCAACTAATAAATTATTATTCATGAAATGAGTGAAACTTTCAGGGGCTCAGGAGCTCAAAGATCAAATTCATCAGACAAGAAATTTTATAGCTGATGTCCACATTGAAAAAGTTAGAAATTATACCAGTAAGCCTCTCAAATTATTTCAAAATGCTTATTTAATTTAAAAACGACCAATGTAAATTACAGGTTTAAATAGTAAATACAAGTTAAACAGTCTATGAACCTTATTTTGCTTGTAGGATCATTATGATATGGGTTAAGTTACTTACAACAACAAACCAAAATCTATTTTTTTCTCTTTTGAATATTATTTAAATTTCGTTAAATTTTTTCAAAAAGAAAAAAAAAAGACCAGAGTTCTACATTGAAAGGCAGCAGTTCTCCACATAACACTGTCTTAAACTTCTCAAAATGTATTAAAAGATTTTTACATTTGAAGTTACTCAGATCTCCTCTTAACATTGGATTAAAAAGAAGAAGCATACATGGTAAACAAACATATAAATAAAAATTATAAACATAGTGCTTGCAGTATATAAAAAGATTAAACAGTTAACTCTTATCAAGTTTTAAAACTCCACAAACAAAGCGTAGGAAAGAAAATACACAATTGTAACCACTAGTAATTAATTACTTTATTTAAGTCAAGAAGTCAAGAAAAAGTAGCTGCATAGCTAAATATAACAAATTTAAATGAATTGACTGACCTATTGTATTTACTTATTATTCTATTTATATTCCAAATTTGTTGTAATTTTAAATTTTCCTTTGTATCTTATTGTATTGTTTTATTCAATGTTATTCCTTTATAATTACCTGCCTGTGCTCAGATGTTTTTATAAACCTCTGTAGAAATACAGTGTAGTTATAAGTACATAACTTTCGTATTTATACATGGTAAATAAATTTCAACTTAAAATAATTTTTAATTAACAATATTATTTTTCATTAGGTTCACGTGGAGATAAGTTACGTCCAATGGGTAACAATGGTGTGAATTCAACATGCTTGTACTTCCATGTATAATGCTTATATTGTACAATCTATGATAAACAAATCATTAAATTTTACTGGATTTTGAAATATATTAAATACAATATAGTATCACGCAGAAGTGGACAAACCTGCTTGTTCATGNCTGGATTTTGAAATATATTAAATACAATATAGTATCACGCAGAAGTGGACAAACCTGCTCGTTCATGTGATGAATAAAATATATAGAAAATAAAAAGATAAAAACTTAAGCCTAAAAATTAAATTCAAAGATCATTGCTTAATTAAAAAGAACATGAGAGAATCAAACTATTTCTCAATAACTTTTTCATCTGAGGTAGAAAATTGTGAATTAGAAGGTGGTTACTACTCACAAATGTACATTGCTACCAACAAAAATTTAAATGCTTATGTAGAATGAAATAATGTAAAAATTATATGATTTTAAGAAACAGCAAAATTCTGTGAAATCAGTTTAAAGAACCAATTCATAGAGCTGTCCTCTAAAAATTCGTTGTAACAAAAACTTATTTTAATTTTCTTTTAAGAGTGTTTTACTGCAGTTTGATACTTTGAAATAGTTTGACAATACGTTAACACATTTAATAGCAGCGATCTTACATTTCTTACAACTAAGTTTTATACATTTTGAGTAACCTAATATTTTTACATCTAGTAATATGGTCATCATTTATAAAACTATTATGAAGTTCTTCATAACAAATCATGAGAGATTCCAATGCAAATGTCTATTTCAATGGTTAATGCAATCATGGATTAATGTACTAACCTGCATAACAAGTGGCCCATTCGATGTCTGTTGTTAAGGTTCTTCAACTGGTCCAATACTGTGATAGGAGGCTGGCGAGGAGGACCCACAGGATCCAGCGTTATGAGCTGACTCAGGAGCAAGCTCGTCTGCTCAGTAATGGTCTGTTTAGTGGAGGCTGCAGCCAAATACGACTCAAACTCCAAGATCTGTTGCTTTTCCAAAGCTGCAACTTGCAACTCCTTTGAACGGGCCTCTTCGGCGCCTTCCCCCATCGACATAGTCGGCGGAGGGAATTGGAAATGGTTGGTGATACACATCTCCATGAAAACACGAAGGGTCGGGTATTTCTCCCACGCCACTGAGCCAAATGTCACCGGATTATGGGCAGCCAGCATCAAGAGTAGGACCCACGCTTTCCAGTACAGGTTGGTGATGGCCAAGTGCGGAGGACAATATCCGGCAGGGAGATTTATGTTCTCTGGGTGGTGATACGCAGTGAGGTTGAATACTAAGTCGATGATCTCCAACTTGTCAGCCTGTAACATGGCAAGACCTTCACAACTGATGGCACCTGCTCGCTTCACGACTTGATCTGCCAGTTCAAGGGCGTCCGGCGCTCCAAGAGGGTGTTCCTTGGATATACCGATCAACAAGATGCACAGAAGTGATTGCTGTAATAGAGGGACTTCAGTAGCCAGACGCATAAAGAGACCACGTTCACTCTCTGGAGGCCAGTTGTCCTTGTTGTAATATTGTTCAGGATGATCCACAAATAACACTTTGTGCAGGACATGAATAAACGTGGGTGGTTCCGGACGATAAACCTTCAGAGCAACGTTATGCACCCACCACAGGGCATCTCGCTGGATCTGCGCCACAGTTGTTTGATAGTTGTGTAAAACAGTCAGTTCCCTTTTGTCGCCACGAGCCAAAAGTGAAGAAGCTTCCCTCACTCCCGGAGAAATGCCCAGAAATATACACAATGTGACTAGATCTGCGATCGAGGCGAACATTCGATCGCGGAACTCAAAGTCCCTGGGTTCTTTCCTCTCCAGCAGCAATCCACGACACAGAGCGGTCAAGCTTAAATCGTGTCTCAGAACTCTAACAACCTCCCTCAGTAAAGCGCGGAGAGGACGCAAGTAATCTTCTCGGTTGAGTAAAAGCTCTAAGAAAATATCTGCTAGAAGTCCAGCAGAGTCATCGGGTTTCACTTGAAACATCACAGCTAACATGGCCATATTATTTGGGTTGCGAGCTGTGGACAATTCATTGTATATTGTGTGTTTCAGAACAGTGGCGAGATTTTCTGGATGGACTGAAATAAGTTCTCGAATGCAAGTGAGGTATAAATTAATTAACGCTTTAGTTTTAAGGCGAATCTTCACCAATTGGGATATCACCTCCACGTCTCGTTGAGAATGTGTGTTACAATTCAAGCAGACCGCCATCAACAACTCTTGAGCAGGTCTCATGAGTTTTGGATTTTGCATCCATAGTTCAAGACGTGGAACAGCTGCAAGTCGCACTTCAGCAAGTCCACAACACGATGCCATGAGCCGCAGAAAATTCCTCGTTATATTCTCTGCAGGTTGCCGTCGATTCAGTTGCTCTCTCACCACATCCATGACCACTTGCTCCACAGTTTCAGGGGCATTAGCGTACCTCGGTACAACAGCAACATCTATTTTTTCTTTGCTGTCTCCAGAACCAGCACCAACTGTGCTCCCCTCACCCAAAGCCGCCATTTCCACATCGTCATCCAGCGCAGGTCCCGCTCCAGAAGGAGAGGAACAGACATCGGAGCGAGACCCAGTCACAGCAGCCATCACCAACTCTGGCTGCAGAAAGGAGCGAGAAGGCATGCGTGTGTTCAGAGCAGTGATTATATTGTTCACAAATCCAGAACAATCTTCGTGATCCACCCATATACGTTCACCTAAAGAGTCCTCTATGTACAACTTCAAAAATATTTCAGGCCAATTTTTCTTTTCTTGAAACGCTCGCATGAGCAGATTGGCAGCTAACACAGGCACCACAGGGTTACCCTTTGATTTAAAACTGTGGGTGGCATCTCTGCGTAGCAAGGAAGCTAGGGCATGCACAACACAGTCACTGGCCAGAAGGGAAGGTCGAACTTTGGCAAGGTAACAGAGATTGGTGTACAAGAGCATGTCGGGTTTCCAACGCTGAGACCTGAGGATGCGTAGAGCTCCACATATCAGTCCTACGACCCTATCTGCTTCATCAAGATCACTGGCTTCCAGAACTGATGGAACGAGTTCCATAGGGTCACACTCCATCGCTACCATTTCCCAAGCCTCGGCACCTCCAGGACGGGCACCTGGGCGTTCAGTGGAAGGTGGATTGGGTACCCCGGTTTTTGGCTTTTTAGGGGCAGCCAACCCAGAAGATAAAGTACTCCCGGGTTGTTCTCGCTTTCTGTCACCTGTCAGGGAATGGGAAGTACTCGGCTTGTTGTGCGCGACACCGGATCGCTTTGTCTCCGAGGAAGATTTTGTCCCCAGAGCGAACAGATCGGCGGGGTATTGGGGTATCTTGGTTTTCCCACCTCGCCCCTGAGTAGTTTTTCCGCTGCGATCCATCTTCGGGAGAGGAACCAATGATTATCACACTAATAACCTCTACAGGCTGTCAAGCGACACACTAGAACTTGGAATCAAAATCAATACGCATTAGGAAGTATATACAATACATAGTTTATCCCATACATCAACATACGAATACAATCACTTTTACTCCGACATCACTGTAGAAATTGTCCGAATAATGCCACATTTCATGTAACCAGAACATCACGCACTTCGCGGAGACGAAGAAACAACAGCACCACAACAGCACCACCAAAGTGACAAATGAGAAACGATTAGTTGGCAAGTCACGAAAAGAGCGCAGCACTATTTCTGTGACGTTTTGGGCGCGTTCCACAAGTCCACGCCCACGATCACGTCTGTTCCACTCGGTGTTGTGATCGTTGTGGTCGCTAGTTCAAGTGGAACGTACTGTGAGCATTGCCAGAGCGTGAGATAAGATGAAAAGAACTTAAAGGCGTACTTGGGTTTCGATAGTTTTTAAAGTAAAACCTGTTATTTATTATTAATACCACTGTGTTCATATTCTTCAATTAAATGCAAATATAACATAAAAAAATGAAGTTATGTTTGGAAAAAAACTTCTCCGTATACTTCGATTTCAGCTTGCGTATGAGTCTCATGGTTGTCAAAAGATAGAATTGCGAAAGTCGTTTCAAATTAAAACAATTTTGGTGGGAATAACTCTCCAATGACCGCGCCCACCCACCAAGCAGCCACGGGCGTTGCGACCGCGAAGTGGAACGCGCCCTTTGTAACCTGTTGGTTCCTCTTGGTTTCGTTCAGGTCACATTTTGTTCTTGGAGCGAAAACATGTTTTCTCAATGACGGAGTATTAAACACACATTGAATATTGTTAATTGCCCAAACAAAACGTGGCAAAAAAATACAAAGTTGGTCAATTGTAACAAAAAAATTTACAAGAACTAAATGATATTGCTTCAGTATTATTAGTAATACTGACAGTAGAATGAAGACAGATAGAAATAAATAAAATTAGAAATTATGTAAAAATGTTCCTAAATATGTTAAAAACAATTCTATCCCGTTTATAAATTTTATTCAATATTAATTAATACCTAACATTACAAAAATAACAATGTCGTAACAACTATAAATTATACAGATCCATACAAATCTGTCTTAAGTATTACTAATTCAAACACACAATAGAGTAAAGATCGCAGACCAAAATACAAAATTAGAAGTTGTGTGATTTAAGTATTCCTCCAGAATGTAAAAACAATTGTACACCAAGAGGAATCATACACAGGCTCTACAAGCAGCACAATTTATGCATCTCACTTAATAGATGTATGCTTAAAACTATTTTGTTTTAGAATAATGACTAATATTTTACAAATATCATTAGAGTCATAATATAATTCAAGTATCTTGATATTGTGCAACCTAACTTAATTTTTCGTAGTCTACGTGGGATGTCAATCTATGTGAGTACGAAATAGCCATGTCTAGTTACTCTGTGTGGATATTTAGTACTTAATTATTTGAAATTGTACTACTTAATTACTACTTAATGTAAGTACTACTTAATTATTTTAAATTCCAATATCATGACTCTCCTTAAGGCAAAGAAAATGTGTTTGTTAATTATATGTTGGCACTGAAAAATCTACATGTGTACATAATACAACCGTAATATTGACAATATCCTTAAAGCATTTTTTAAATCTTATTTACTTTTTGCATAATAAATTTTTTAAACTATGGAAGGTAGTAAATCCTCATTGTAATTCATCTTCTGGTCTCTATGGAAACAATAAATATTAAGTTTATTCTGGTTCTATCTATATTAAGTTCATTATGATCTCTGGTTGTGGTACTGAGAACAACCCGAATAAGAAATCTAAACACCAGAAAGGGGAAGATCTACCAGAGAAAGAGAAGTTGCTGACCCCTAATGTACCATGAGTTGCTATAGACTTAAAGAAAACATTGGTGCATCCCTTAATTCTAGGATAATGTTTCTTTGTTGAGTAAGTTCTCAAATTACATTTATGTACAAGTTATATGTTACAACATTAAATGAAAGTTTTGTTCATCCACACCCTTACCAATCTTTTTGTATCTCTTTAAAGGGAGATTTATCATCCTCATGTTTCATTCTTACCCTCTTTGGATATTCATCTGTCCACCCCGCTCCCCCAGTCACACTTCTTTGCTTCCGTCCTTCCGTGTCATTGCTCTCTCTGTGCTACCACCAACTAGTGCGCATCACATGTTCAACAGTGTCCACAAACATATGTGGTGAATGTGTACATACTGAATCCGTCTGTTGTGTCTCAATATCTCACCAACCATATCCTACAACTGTTGGAAAGGGTTGCATCAAAAATACATTCCTCTCAACTGGTAAGAAGAGGTGGATCACTGGGTTCATTAGACTGTAATATAAATCTGTAAATTTTGTTTTACCTTAAAATGTTGCATGTACACTCTTAAAACTCCTTCAATTTCAAAATATTTTGAAAATATTTAGAACTGGTAAATGAAAATTTTATTTTCTCTACATCTTAAATATAAAAAACCCTAAGTAATTGTTGAAAAAATGATAGGTTACATGACAAAATATGGACAGTGCAATTTTTTTCCTTGATTGTAATCAGAAGATTTTTGTGTTTATAAAAAAGGAATCAAATTTATTGCTCATGGGTTGACCAGAAAATTGATAAGTAGTGATGTAAGAAAAGGTACTTCAAACTGACTTGGGGTGCTTTTTTATTTAAAGAGAACAAATCCTGGGTGAGTCATAACACAACAAAAATGGCATCACCAACTTTCGTGCAATACAAGAGACACAGAAACTAATGCAATTAAAACTTTTCTTAGTCTGTGGAGTAAAGTATAAAAAATAAAATTGTATTTCAATAAAAATAATTGATCTCAGAATAGAAGGATCTACTGTACATTGAATGAGTGTTTGTAATTTTATAAGTAATCAATTATTCATCTCGAAAATTTGTATTACCAGTTAACAAGAAGCAATATTGACTTTCCAGTTCTTAAAAAGAAATAGGGACATAAAAGCCTTTTCAGGGGTGGTTGGTTGAAACCAAATTGGTCAGTGTTGTTCCTTCTTTTTTATCTTATCGGCAGACATTTTAACAACTATTAAGGAATAGGTTACAGGTAATTGTTCATTGTTAGACAAATACCAGTACCCAGAATATGAATTTATTAACTATACAGCAGTAATACATATGACGTTACACCATCATATAGATTGCCTCCCACAGAGATAATCTTGTTATCTGCGTGAGGGTAGGTACTACAAAAAGAAATATACAAAGTACAAAACAAAATACAGACAAAAGCTATGCCAAACAATATAAAAATTATCAATTTACTGCTTATGAAAAATATCAATTTAGAACAAATTGCAAATAATGGAATGTTATGTTTCCCAACTCAAAACAGCTAGAAACATTATAAAATAAACATTTGAAATTTCAGGTAGACAAAATAAAAATTAAGTTAACAGAAAGTTAAGTATTCTCAAGAATGTGATTTTATAGGTGGAAATCCGTCTTGAAAGTAATATCCAAGTTGTAACAATCAGTTGGAACATTTCACATTGTTGTTGCTTTTCACCTAACCCTAAAATGGGAGGGAAAAAAGATGTGTCTCATTTTTATGATACAATAAATTTTTTCTACTGTGTTGAGATATTTTCTTTTTGTCTTCTTTTTAATCGTGTTTTTGCTTAAATTACCAGATTATATGCAAATGAGGATACACTAAAATGATTGATATTGAACATTTTCATAAACTTCATTATTTTAATTCCATCCAAACTTTCAAGATCAAAAATAAAGTTTCATGTCAGGGGTACACCTGGTATAATCTTTTCCAATTCTGATTTCTGGTGGGGTTAGGTAGCTTTGTCTTTTGATGAATCATCTGTTTAGTAGAAATAAAATACATTTATGGCAGCGGAAGGTTTTTTTGTTTTTTTTTCCAGTCTCGTACTTCCATTTCAGTAGTCCTTTTGAAATTCACATCCGTACACAATAACTTTGCACCACATATAGAAATCCTTTACCACACAGTACAAAAATCAATGGAAAGGATAAGTAGTGACAATAATGTAGATCCCAGTGATGTTAACTAGAGACGTGTTCAAGATATTGTCAATCAAATGCAAAAAATATTTAACGAGATGGAATACTTTGCAGCCAAGCAGAGGTTCCAAGAGCTCCACTCCTGCTAACAAAATTTGTTTTTATCAATAAAGTAGAATATCTTCTCAAAAAAGATACACTTTTTATATAGGTTAATGGAAAACGTTAACTAGTTAAAAGTTAAAGTAATACAGAGCTCAATAAATAAATAAATAAATAAATAGCATTAGTAATGGCATTAAATATACAACCTTTTTTGTCTATTGATTCTGAAAAATGGATATTTCATTTAGATACAATATTGATACTTCCTTCATTTTCAGGCTAGAAAAACATGAGATGCCTAAAGCAAAAATTATTGTAGCCATATTTAAGAAGAGAGAAATTCAATATTCAAGATTTGATACTGCACAAGTATAAAAAGTATTCAAAAGTATTCATCTTCCCAATAGACTCTGTCAAAACTGTTATACTTTGAACCAAAACTATGTGCATGGTATAAAACACGTGCCTCTTGAAATCTAGTATGGTATTTTCAATAGTGTAGCTATCTATGTAATCATTGGATCGGGGGTCTAAATGATACTACATATGAACAGCAGCAAAGACTTCAGGAAAGAATTTGTAAAGGAAAAGGACAGGATCATGATAGCCCTCTAGACATTAAGCAGGTCTCTCAAGGCAATATCAATACAATGAACTGAAATGTAAATATAACCAAAGACAAATCAATACTAGATCAACTACCTAAGCATAATTTAACTCTTGGACAAAGACGTCAAATGTATTTTATAATATGCCAAGAAATTTTATAATATGCATATTATCAAAAAGATCTTGATGTCAGAAAAAGCAAAACTGAAGAAGTATATATAAAATATTGTGATTAATAATATTTTCCTATTTCTGAATGTCTGTTTTTTTTACTGCTTAGGTGATGAGCAATATGAAAATATGTATTTTATTCTTTTATTGTCCATTTTTAAATTTAAGCAATGTGTTTTAATTGAAAGATGTGCAATGTGTTTTAATTAAATGTAAAACTTAAATAATTAATTATAACCATCCTATGTACGGGCATGACATGCCCCCTACAGGCCTTTTATATAAACAAAATGGCATTGAAGGAAACTGACAGACATATTGACAAAAACCACTTTTTCAGTATCAGCAATAACCAGAAAGGATTTATTCGTCAAAATCTCACTTCCGAATTTTTGTTTCGATTACAACACTTTATATCCCACATACATAAGAAAGTAAAATATTTTAACTCATCATGCTTGTTAATGATGTATACATTCTGGTCAAGTATTCTCCGACATAACAAAAAAATCCATAATTCGGAATTAGCTTTTGTTCGGAAATAGTGCGCCGGCCTTGTTTATACATATCAGATGTTTACTATCATGTATTCCGGCTGGGTACAAAGATAATATTATTTGATGAAATAATTAAGATTTTTGAGATCAGAAGGTAATAGTTACGAATTACAGGAACATGTTCTAAATAATGTTAATATTACCCATTCAAAATAAACAAAGAAATGGATCAACATTGACGTTCAAAATGAAATGTCAATTAAATTGACCAACCATAAATAAAAACACAATTGAATTCCAATTTGTAAAATAACAAAAAATTGTTTATTGCATTGATTGTCAAATGGTATGTATACCATGAAATATTTGTTAGCACTCCACAAATTGATAATTAAGGAAATGAAAAGTTACGTGCTTAGACAAAGGAAATTAACAAATGAATGTTGACAAGAAAACACTGTGAATTAAAAACACAAAAATGATATGCAAAACAATAAACAATAAAAAATGTAATTTCCTATATTCAATGTATTTATCTCAATATTCCTAAAACATTACAACTCTAGCTTTCCCATAAAACGCAAGTTAATTAACACAAAGAAATACAATAGATGGATCACCCAAGGGATAAGAATTTCTTCAAAAAACAAACGCCGTTTATATTATCTTTCAAAACGCTATAACCAACCACCCGAATTCCATAATTATTTTCGTAAATATAAGACTATTCT
>NNCF01133114.1:34386-54018 GCA_002313205.1 Laupala kohalensis | reverse complement strand
TTCTTTCTTTCTTCAAATACGTAATTTGTTTTCTACTGATGGAATTGTTCCATTCTGTATTACATTAGGTTTCTTACACATTCAGAGCTCAACCCGATGATAAAAAAAAAATTATCATCTAAAATTTTGTAAATGAAGCGTGGAAAAAAATATTGGTAGTATTTCTAAATAAATGTTTACACCATTCAAGCAGTCCTCTAATACGGAAGACAGCACCCCCCAAAAAAAAGAAGAAAGAACTTATTGCAATAAAATAATCAACAAACTTTTTCTGCTAATAATTCTGAACACACAGTAATAGAGTAATTTGCATTATAAATTTCATTTCCCACTTTCATAAATATCAGCAAAGATAAAAAGGTTGTGCCCCAGAGAAATATTTGCGATATTATTCTTTGTTCTTTATTGTTAACAAATATCTAAATAGAAAGATGAAAGAAAAGAAAACAGAATACCAATACATTTCGCAAAAAAAACAACAATTTTTTTAATTTTATATTTTCTAATTACAGAAACGAACGATGAAAACAAAGAAGACAGTAAAGATGAAAAGGGAATGCAAATTTTAAACCCTCCCGAAATGTGATCCGCCGTAGCACTTTGTTGATCGCAATGTACTTAATATGGCGTAGCACTCAGCAATGTAAACAGTGCACATGTCGCCTAGACGGTAGCTACAAGTCTCACGGGGAAACACCACGGAGCAGCCGACACCATCAGCCTCCTTCAACCCGTCGGTAAACACAGGGACACGGACCCGGTGTTTGTAGAGGATTAGGTGAAAGTATACCCTCAACATGGAGCTGGAGTGTTATGATGCAGAAGATCGAAAAGTCTGTGTTTTTGTCGCAGGCTTAGTACTACTTGGTTTTTTTTAGTAGCTGGACGCGCCGTTGGTGGTGGTTTAGGCTCGACAGGAACGACTGAAATATCTTTCTTTCCGCATTTACTCTGACATGTGCACGACGTTCTCGTAGACACGTCAGTGAAATCGACATGAACAGATACGGTCGTTATCTGCTTTGGAGTCTTGGCTGCAGTGAAGTAATTGGTAGAAATTACAGGGTATAAAGCCCTGTATTTCTTCCGCGCTTTTCCGTACGTGATCTTCTCCGTAGTTTTAATTTCCTGCACTTTCTTTTCTTCCAGAAATGCGACACACTCCCTGCTCCATACCGGGTGACTGCTTGTGCAATTAATGCACTTTGCAGGCCCTGGGCATGAGACGCCGGGTTCGTGTGCCTCGTTTCCGCACTTTCCACAGGTATCACGTCCCTTACACGATGTTGTCGTGTGTCCAAACCTCTGACATTTATAACACCGCAGAGGATTTGGTATCAAGGGACGGACCGGCAGGTTCAGTCATCCAGCATTCAGTTCCTTTGGTAATTTAGGACAATCAAATGTCACGATGTAGGAATTGGCCTTCTCCAGAACGCCATTTACCTTCCTCATATTCTGACTGACCGCAACTACGTAGTCAGCCTCCCATTCTACAACTAGTCCTTGTGTTGCCATATCAATAATGTCCCTGCAACTTACGACCCCCTTGCTGCGATTAAGCGCAGCATGGAGCTCGCACTTCACAGGGAACTCTCCCAACAAGGTACATTTTAAAAGTTTCAACGCTTGCTTGTTGGTGTTGGTTTCCAAGAGTATTGACCCATTTCGCAACCTTTTAATTGATTTCAGCGTTCCTACCAAACCCTGCAATCCTTTGTAGATATAGAACGGGGATACTTTATCAAGTGTCCGGTCTATACGTGTCATGACAATAAAAATTATTTCATTTGAAAAGTTCTGTTCCTTATCCTTATTTTTATCTGAAGCAGGAGGGCTCTTAGCCCTCGGCCGCTTCGAAGACCCTGAGGGGTAATACTTACCTTGCGACTCGCCCACTTCGCAAGGCAGTGTTTTCGGAGAATATTTCATTTTGACCCACGTGTTCGGAGGAGGTAAATGTCCGGTGACGTGGACTCCCCGCATGACGCCACTAAGCCTTGCTCAACTGAGGTGCGGCAGTTGCCCCAGAGGTTTTCCGCTAGTGAGTGTTTGTCCTCAACACCCATTCACCTCGTCGGCGCGTAACACACCTTGAGGTTGAGAGTTTTTTTATAGAGGTTTAATCCTTCCTCGCGACCCGGCCAGTGAAGGCAAGATCTCCGCCCTTCAAAACATGCAACTTTCCACCATCGCGCCAATGGTGGTCGCTGAAGCATGTCCAAAGCTTACGGTGTCCGAGGACTGGTGGCGCAGTACCAGTACCCAGCTCGGGGCCGTGGGTTCGCCAAGCCCATACTCACGCGAAACTGAGTTCCCTGCGGGAAAAGGAAGAAAAAAGAGAAGAAGAAGAAAAAGAAGAAGACGAAAATGAGAGATACTCTAGTTCTAATAGCGTCGGAATCAAAAGGAACAAGAATTGACCAAGGGTGGTCAGTATAGATAAAGGAAGGAGCATGGCACAACTAAGTGGAAGCAATGCCAAACTTTGCTCGGGGCCCCGTGTTCGCCAATCACGTACTTACTAGATGTAAGCCCTCTGGGGGGAGGAGAAGAAGTAGAGGAAAGAGAAGAAGTTGAAAATGAAAGATACCCTAGCTCTAATAGCGTCGGGATCGCAAAGAACAAGAGGTGACCAAGAGAGGTCAGTATACATAAAGGAAGGAGCATGGCACAAGTAAGTGGAAGCAATGCCAAACTTTGCTCGGGGCCCCGTGTTTGCCAATCACGTACTTACTAGATGTAAGCCCTCTGGGGGGAGGAGAAGAAGTAGAGGAAAGAGAAGAAGTTGAAAATGAAAGATACCCTAGCTCTAATAGCGTCGGGATCGAAAAGAACAAGAGGTGACCAAGAGAGGTCAGTATACATAAAGGAAGGAGCATGGCACAAGTAAGTGGAAGCAATGCCAAACTTAGCTCGGGACGCCGTGTTTGCAAAACACGTACTTACTAGATGTAAGCCCTCTGGGGGGAGGAGAAGAAGAAATAGAGGAAAGAGAAGAAGTTGAAAATGAAAGATACCCTAGCTCTAATAGCGTCGGGATCGAAAAGAACAAGAGGTGACCAAGAGAGGTCAGTATACATAAAGGAAGGAGCATGGCACAAGTAAGTGGAAGCAATGCCAAACTTAGCTCGGGACGCCGTGTTTGCAAAACACGTACTTACTAGATGTAAGCCCCCTGGGGGGAGGAGAAGAAGAAATAGACGAAAGAGAAGAAGAGGAANTGACCAAGGGAGGTGAGGAAAGAGAAAGGAAGGGGCATGGCACAAGTAAGTGGAAGCAATGCCAAACTTAGCTCGGGACCCCGTGTTCGCCAAACACGTACTTACTAGATGTAAGCCCCCTGGGGGGAGGAGAAGAAGAAATAGAGGAATGAGAAGAGGTTAATGAAAGATACCCTAGCTCTAATAGCGTCGGGATCGCAAAGAACAAGAGGTGACCAAGGGAGGTGAGGAAAGAGAAAGGAAGGGGCATGGCACAAGTAAGTGGAAGCAATGCCAAACTTAGCTCGGGACCCCGTGTTCGCCAAACACGTACTTACTAGATGTAAGCCCCCTGGGGGGAGGAGAAGAAGAAATAGAGGAATGAGAAGAGGTTAATGAAAGATACCCTAGCTCTAATAGCGTCGGGATCGCAAAGAACAAGAGGTGACCAAGGGAGGTGAGGAAAGAGAAAGGAAGGGGCATGGCACAAGTAAGTGGAAGCAATGCCAAACTTAGCTCGGGGCCCCGTGTTCGCCAAACACGTACTTACTAGATGTAAGCTTCCTGGGGGGGGGGCAAAATGCATCGATTGCATCATGTACGTTACGCGGTTAGCGTGATCAACGTAACTTATGTGTTTTGAAACGTGTATGTTATGGAAAAATTCTCTCTATTAGAAAACTTTGTACACTTCTTAATATGTCGAAGACTCGAATATTGTCTCAAAACATTAAACATATTTTTTGGATTTTTTGTTGTTGTTTGCTCCCCTGTTTCCTGGCCAATGAACAGATATAAACCAACGTAATATATCTGTGAAATGTAACATTCTACATTTATACGCTAGTGTTACACAGTAAGATGGTTATAAGTATTACTCATGATATAAACGCGAGTCAGACTTAAAATATTTCTTTTCGAGTCACATATTTATTTAAGATTAGAGTAATTCATAATTATATTCAAGTTCAGGGGAAAATACTCATTCCTTTGCTCGTAAGTTCAACAATGTTGCGCATACGGAGATATATAAACTCCTGGGTCACATTTAAATCAAACTGTGGTAAACGCTCATAGAGAGCGTTTAGACGTGACGTCAGATGACGTCACGCAGGTACCGACAGCGCTATCTACGCCGTCCGAAGACGGCGACAGCGGAACGAAAGACAGTGTCATGTGCCATGGAGCCGAAGTGGAGGCAACACGGACAATGCAACCAGGGTCGCAAAGTTTAGTATCTTGTATTTTATGTATTTGTATTTGTTGCTTTCTGTGATACATTAGTGTTCATCACCTGTCGTATTCTCGTACCGCTCCTTCCACGGTTATAACAAACTTATCAAAATTTATCGTTGACTTTGTAAAATACACATAAAGGAAGTATTTCGTTCTAATAATTATTAGATGGCGTCCAAACTTTGCAACATATTTATTTTTTTGTTCCAATAGTAGTATTTAAAGACTGCAAAACATAATGAGACTCATTATTCTAAAGTATTTTCACATTTCGAAACCCATGTTGATGTACAAACCATTTGAGAAATGAATACTCTCGTAAAAATTGCCATCTGTTATCGTCATATGGTCATTGGTGGCCACTTCAAATGAATGGTCGTTTGGCGTTAACGGATAGCCACTCAATGGCCATTTTTAGTAGAGTAACGTAATGTGTCTCGTGGATTTGCCATCATATGAGAATCCGATTGAAACATAACATGAAGCCATTCGACAATATTGTACATTAGTACCATCGTCATAAGTGTGTAAATATGAGGTAACGCTCATCTGTAGAGTTCACTGAAGAAACCCTAAATTATTTACTACGATATAAGATAAATGCGAACTGGGATGAGGGGGAATTATGACACAGGTTCACATTAAACTCAAATAGTGACCACTCTCACACAGTAGAACACATTTCGAATCAGCACATACGCAATTCAAAGTGACAATTTCGGAAATGGTACAAGTAAGGAGAAGTTACGTAGGCTTCCTCGGCCACAGCCAATGTATACTTGATTCTTCGAGACAAATTGTCTTCGAACTTCGTAAGACGAAACGAGCTGTCTCTGATGTTGCTCTGAAGAAGGCCACAGCAGGATGACCGAAATTTTAGAAGTTCTGTCTTCTGAGACGCAGTTTGTTCCGGATAACCAAGTGTAGAAAGAAGCGGTGATGCTAAATCAGGGAATGTGCTGCGACCTGATGAACATAAACACGACATGTCGCAGAGCAAAAACTGTTCCAACATATCTCTTTTCAAGAAGAATTAGAGATCTGAACAGACAGCAGAATAACAATACTCATATGTCAGATATTCTCTACGAAGGGGAGATTTTGTTCGCATTCAGAAGACACTCGACAGCTATTGAAAGGCAATTAATTTGAAAACTGTTTCTCCCCGCACACCTGTTATCGGTTAGGTCTCTGAATGATGACGTCGAACACGAAGTAACTGATATCACAAAACGAGATACGCTGTCTGTAGAAAGCCCCCAAACGCAATGTGTAAAGCTGAGATCGTCAGATGGAATCACTTCGACTGGGGTATACTTCGAAAAATTCACGAACCTCCCGTTGATATTTTCCTAAATAAATCTCACAAGGAATAGGCTGAAAATACTAGCTGACAAACTATTGCTTCGGGGTCAGTAGCTCGTTCCCAACTCGAAAGAAATTTCCTGAGATTCAAGGAGTCTTCTACTGATCAGCGATAAGGAAAATGGTCCAACATAACCCGAGGTCCCGCAGACCAAGAGACAACAGCGAAAACAGTTCATGCCCTGAGAAAGAGTTAAATTGTGAAGTGATGTAAGGAAACACCAAAGAAACTGCGCCAAACACATGTCATCGAATTCCCAACCATCAGTAACCAAAATCGACATCCAAATACGAGCCCTTAATCCTGCCTGCCTCAAGTTACGGATAGAAAGGTTCCAAACACATAGAAATCTCTTAAATTGCGGTGAACCTTACCGCCAGGTATCAGATTAATTATGTTGTGTTGAATGAAAATGGGAGGCGAGACCGAGATTCGAACTCGGGACATTGAGCTTAACGCACTCATGCGCTTACCAACTGTGCATATACAGGAAAGCATCGAAATCTACAACAGTNAGTACAAATCTTGACAGCATAACGTTGCTAATTATTAACGTCACTAGTTTTCGTGCCGCGCAAAGAAAACCTTGGGTACGTCACACATAGAGATAGAATACTAAAAATAATTACAATTAATTAATATCACATGTTCATCTCACAATCTACTTCACGCAGAAACACTGATTTGCTTCGGATATAAAGCCAAAGAAAATTCAAATGACATGTATAATTTTGATACATTTGAGTTTGTTGTTTCATTTATTGCTATTCTATTTCATTATTTCTATCGAAGTAAGAAACGGAAGTTGAAATTTTATTATTCATTGCTACCAAAAAAGTCGCGTGAAAAAAAATAACCCAAGAATTAATCAAAGAATATTTATAATATTGCCTCTGAAGAAAAATATTTTATTTTAAAAATTACTAATTCCAAATACTATTAACATTCTTCGACTTCACCAGTTCGACTGCTCGATTAAAACAATAAATATGGTTCATGCCATCATTAAATGAATAAATGGAAATAAGGAATAATAATAAATAAATTATGCCACTTTTTTCACTTTCCGAATATACAAGAAGCTTAAAAAATAGTATGGTAATCGCACAGAAAACTTTTTTTTTGTGGGTTTTTTTCGGATCATCGATACAAAGGTGATTGGAGCCCGAAAAACTCGTACAGGTAGGGAAAATGCAGTTACGCACAAAGGAGAGCCAACATGACTCGCCGAATGACTCAACCATACCCACTATTAAACCCTCCTGAGTTACAACACACCGAAACATTTCTCAAAAACAAATATAAAAATATTGAAGACAAACAAATGAGAGAAGCGACAAAAATGAGGGGAGGGGGAAAGACGAATCGAAAAGAACGAGAGGTGGCCAAAGAAAGGTCAGGAGAGAGAAAGGAAGGAGCCCGGCACAATTAAGTGGAAGCAATGGCAGACTCGGCATGGGGCCCCGTGTATGCCAAACACGTATTCACTACATGTAAGACCCCTGGTGGGATCTCTCATCCCTTCATTATCACCTTCCGCTTAGGGAACGCAGAAGTCGTGTTTATTAAAGATTGTTCTGTATATTGTCACGAATTCGAAAATTATGTTCGTCAACAGTCATATTGGGGATAAATGTTATTGTCAAAAAAAGCAGTTGCGTACGACAATGTCGGGGACAATAAACTAATTTACTTAAATTATTGTCAGGAATTTATTTTCTTTTCTTAATTAATGTTTTCGGGATCGACAATATCAGGGTCGTTAGATCCCTTCAAGCCAGGGATTTGACCGTCACTTCACTTTATTATTTGTTTCATATTATTTACACGATGTCTCGATTTAAAATTTATATACACAAACACACACACATACACACGTTCATATACAATACGCTTTACATGATTCAAATTCACATTATTTTTAACGTCGCTAACTTTATTATTTGTATTATATTCGTTTTAGTCCATTATTGTTTAATATATCTTTATGTTCACTCTCTACAATTTCCCAATTTGTGACAGTGCAGACACATATCGGTTTAACTAAGTTTATGAACTGCAATTCTTGTATAATTTCTATATTAATTATCGTGGTAACTCGTATCAATATTCTATATCGAATATCCCCAAGCTTATTCCGGACATAGTGGGTTAATGACATTTGCGAGTCGAAAATTGTGGACTTGATGATGGCTTCCATATCAGCATTCATCTCTCCATGGATATGTAGTAAATAGGAAAGCCTTCTTTTGGTTACGCAGCAGATTCCAGAGGTTTCTATCGTGCTTGTTTTGACAAGTAGAATACTAATAAAAAATTGAACATTGTCAAAGCACAAAAATAAGGCTACAATTTCTGTCGCGATAACAATAGGATTTAAAGAATGTATGTCAACTAATTTCCAAATTACAGAAGAACCGCGCCCCAGGGAACGAATCAACTGGATTGAACTGGCCATTTCATGCAGTCATGCCAACGCTTTGCCGCTTCATCATGGAAAACATGTCGTTCTCTTAAGAAAAGGTGCTTCAGCAAAAACGTGCACGGGTGTGCTATATTAAGGAGTGCTTTTACGTACTCTTGTTAACTTTGTAATAACTAATGTCCATTTTCACCAAATGTAGAATCATCGCGATTTCCTTAAACGTGATTAGGTAAATGATATCGCGATTACGTTTTATGCGAATCACCAAGCAAAACTAATCGTCGATTGTGCTAATCAATGTTTCCGAAGAATTCTCCAGGTTGGTAGTGGTTATGCAGTGCATTATGGGTAACTTGAAAAAAAAAACGACGGGTGAAAAACGCATCACGTTGCAGTTTCACACCATAGAGAACAGCCATAGTGACTCTTCCCCGTGTGTAGGACTCGCCGAATATCTTATGAATGCTCGATAAAACTAGTGCAGGGAGTAGCGATCAGCGCCCCATTCCCTGCTACTGAGGCACTTCAATAAATTCAGAGACTTTAATGTTCTTGCTTTTAGATCTGTTAGATGTTCAATCCAATTCAGTCTCTGATCAAAGATTAGACCTAAGAATTTCACAAAAGGATAGAATTTGAGAACGTTGTTACCCAGGGCGAGGTGTAGTTCTGCAAGAAGACTTGGTCTCCTACTGAATAGGACACAGCGTGTTTTCTCAGCAGAGAAACGAAAACCTGTCGTTTGCGACCAGTGGTATAATCTATTGAGGACGAGTTGGATTAGTCGCTCCGCACCTGTGACACTCTGTGATGAACAGAAGATAGCAAAGTCATCGACAAAAAGAGAGTGTAAAACAGGAATCTTTACAGCAGACATTATGCTGTTTATGGTTACTGCAAATAAGGTGACACTCAAGACTGAGCCCTGAGAAACACCGTTTTCTTGGAGAAGGAGATCCGAGGTGTCTCTTCCAATTCTGTAGCGGAAGGATCCAAAAAGGACATAAGCATCAGAGGAAGAAGTTNCATAGAGTTGTTGTAAAATGCCATGACGCCAAGTAGTATCGTAAGCCTTCTCGATGTCAAAGAATATTCCGATGAGATGTTGTCTTCGGACGAAAGCATCTTGATTTGCTGATTCCAGGAGAAGTAAGTTGTCCAGGGTGGAATGGAACTTCCTGAAACCACACTGAGATCGACTCAGCAAGTCATGCCCTTTAGGATAATATACGAGACGTCGGTTGATAATTCTCTCCAGAGTTTTACTAACACAACTCGTCAAGGCAATGCTTCGATAACTACTAACGTTCGTTTTGTCCTTACCTGGTTTTAATAAAGGGATAAGCGTTGCTTTCTTCTAGGAATTAGGGAATACCCCCTCGGACCATGAAAGATTAAAGATATCCAGAAGGTTTTCTTTCGACTCGAGACTGAGTTGTCTCAGCATTTCATAATGAATTGAATGAGGGCCAAGAGCAGTGTTGCGGGCTGTCGCTAGAGCTGACTCAAGTTCCCACATCGAGAAGGAAGAGTTGTAGGGTTCCCAGTTGGTGGATCGAAAGTCAAAAGATATGCTCTCTGCTGTTTCTCTTTTTCTCTGGAAATCAGGATCGCAGTTTGATGTAGATGTTAGGTCAGCAATATATTCAGCCATTGCTGTTGCCATTTCTCTGTTGTTGGTGAGAACTCGACCCTGATAATTGAGTCCAGATATTAGGACTCGAGAATACATTCCAGATATCTTTCGGATTGATTCCCATACTTTAGTGGACGATGTTGTTCTCTTAATGGTATTTACAAACTCTTTCCAGGAGGTGGATCTGGATTCTTTGATAGTTCTGCGCGCTTTTGCTCTAGCAATCCGATATGCGGCGAGGTTTTCCGGAGATAGACTAGCCTTAAATCTCCGCAATGCTCTTCGTCTTGCCCGAATGGAGGAGCGAAATGCGTCGTTCCACCAGGGGACATGAGGTCTTCACGGAAATATAGATATTGTCGGTGTGCTTTCATCAGCGGCGTGATGAATCACCTGGGTCAGATGGTCGACCCTCTGTTCGACACTACCCGTTTCTCTGAAGACAGACAGGGAACGGTTCTGTGTCCAATTAGCCTTACTGACAATCCATTTCTGTGGCTTGCATTCGGAAATAGTCGCACGTTCCTGCAACGACAACTAGATAGGATGATGGTCGCTACCATGCAGATCATCTTCTACCTTCCATTGAAAGATATCAGCTACCTCAGGAGAGCAAACTGATAGGTCTATAGAAGTCCATGGCCCAGTGGCAAATGCAATGTGGGTCATCTCCCCGGTGTTCATTAAGCATAAATCTTCTCCTTCAAAGAGACAATTCAGAAGTCGGCCCCTGGGGCAATCGCTCGACGAGTTTCACAGTACACTGTTGGCGTTGAAATCTCCCAGGAGGAGGAATGGTCGAGGGAGCTGATGAATTAAATCTCTGAGGGAGGTCTCCGAGAAATCTCGTGTCGGAGGAAGATGGATTGAACACACGGTCATAGATTGTACGCTGTGAATTATGACTGCTATAGCATGAATATAAGTTTGTAGGAGAACAGGTGAGCAGAGGATTGTGTTTCTAACAAACACTGCAACTCCACCTCTTGCTCCATCTCCCGTGGTGTCGTCATATCTGAAGCTGCTGTATCCCAGCAGAGAGGGTGTGTCTCCTGCAGGTAAGAGGTGTGTCTCTTATGATGTAGACTCTCTTGGATCGGGCTCGTGAATGTGCGTCGGAATATGATGATTCTGACTCGGAGGAAGCGAGTACACTTTCCTTCTTTTTTTTTTTTTTCGTCTCTTGAAATTTTGGGCGATGATGTTTTAAAAAATTAAACAAGGTTCAGTGGTTTAATTTTTGATTCTTGCTTATTCTTTGTCTGGACCGTGGGAGGTTCTGCACTACGTAATGGTTTCTTTGTAGTTAGACGGATTTTTTGGTCTAACGGAAACGGCAGAATAATCATTCTTCCCGTATTTCCTGTAGCATGTTCACGTTGTTGTCGTAGAAACGGCAGTGAAATAAGCTTCAACGGAAATGTTTTTCATTAATTTAGGAGTCTTCGCTGCGGTGGAGAAACTAGTAGAAAATACAGGGAGTAAAGCCTTGTATTTCTTCCGTGGATCACCTTACAAGATCTTCTCCGTTGTCTTGATCTCCTGCACTTTTTCACCTCATCGGCGCGTAACACACTTTGAGGTTGAGGGTTTTTTTTTAGAACAGAGGTTCAATCCTTTCTCGACATCCGGACGATGAAGGCGATATCTCCGCCCTTTAGAACACGCAACTTTCCACCATCGCGCCAATGGTGGTCGCTGAAGCATGTCCAAAGCTTACGGTGTCCGAGGACTGATGGCGCAGTACCAGTCCTATGCTCGAAGTCGTGGGTTCGCCAAGTCAATACTCAGTAGAAACCGAGACCCCAGCGAGGGGCCGTAGAATATCATACACACGCCGGTCAAATTAACCTTTTGAGTTTTTCAAGGATTATACTTTTTGAGTACATATTATTACATACTATTATTATTATTGGGATGTTAGGATTCGGAAACAACTAGGTCATTAGAGCCCTGACACTTCTAAACATAAAAACGATATAGAAAGACAAACAACAGTTGATTTAAATACACATACAAATTTTTTAAAAGGTTTAATTGTAAAATACAATTTTCCAAACAAAGTAAATTGAATTTTTTTTCAATTGGGGATTTACGACTCGCCGTCATCGATTATTTTTTCTGGGGCTTTAAGGGTTCGTCAACAGCAATGTCATTAGAGTTTATACCCGACATCGAGGTAATTAGAGTTCTTGGCGGTAGGGAAAAATGCAGTTTTTCACAGTCTCACAGATTGAGGGAGGTTTACCGCGTAAGTTGTGTAACTCAAGAAAATTTTAAAAAATTCAGTTGAGCCGATGTTTAGCATCGTTAAGCTTATTTCTGTTGAGTGTTAGGCTGAAGTTAGTCAGTGGTTCACCAAGTGGCAGCTGGGAGCAGCACATCATTCTGATCCTAAACAAAACTGCCAAGTTGTTTAGCATGAGAGTGGCG
Source organism: Laupala kohalensis (assembly GCA_002313205.1). NCBI lineage: Eukaryota > Metazoa > Arthropoda > Insecta > Orthoptera > Trigonidiidae > Laupala > Laupala kohalensis. The sequence goes on along the minus strand of NNCF01133114.1, from coordinate 41,719 downwards.
TAATCTAGTCGATGAATTTATGTTGATGCATAAGTGTAATGCTAAGTGATCAATGGTGGTTTTAATGCTATAATTTGGAATATAACATACTAATGGTGGTTTAAAGTCCTACATATTTTACGATAGACACGAAACTGATGTACTCTTGCTTCTATAATTAAGTCAGAAAAATATATATGGACTCACCCTGTGTTTTTAGTAAAACTAGGGTTTTATATTTATAAAAACATGTATGTGTTTTTTGAAAAGGTATGCTTATTAATCCGAGTTTCATTAAATAACTATAAAATTTAGTGGACCTAAGCGGAAAACGTATAATTGGTTACAACTTCCCAGTGAATCTACCTCTGTTGAATGAAGCGGCGATGTAGGTAACACTTCAGACTACAACACCGATGACAGGTTTACCTATTTTGAAGAAAGATTCGACCTTATGGTAAGAAGAAATAGATCACTTTCTAGCACGCCAGTCTGAAACGCTCAGACCGATGGATAATTTTTTACATTTTTTATTGCGGCTTTATGGCTCGCCGACATCGTCATTAGAGCTCTGAAATTTTTGTACAGGAAGGGAAAATGCAGTTACGCACTAAGGAGAGCCAACATGACTCCCTGCGCGTGTGGGACTCGCCGAATGACTCAACCATACCCACTAAAAGCCATCCTGAATTACAATATATCAAACCTAGGAAAGAGAGAGAGAGAGACAACAGATTCCTACAATATTATAAAAACAAAAAACAAAGAAGGATGAGAGTTTTAGAAAGAAGATGTAAACTTTAAAAAAAGGAAAAGAAAGAAGGATGTAAATCCAAACCCTCTCGAGAACTTGTGGGAGGAACCCCCATCCATTTACTGATCTCAATAATGACATATAATTGAAGATCAGATACTTGTGGCAGAGGCCACATTTCTGAAGGAATCTAAAAAGGTTTATCAAAATCGGTTCATTTTGTTTCAGCATAACGTTCAAACTGTTCGGTAGATCGTATCGCCGTCGACAGGCTCTACATTTGAGACAGTCCAATAGAAAGTACTCTACGGACTCTTCGTTGTATTGTATCCAGGAGAAAATATGTGCAGCGAAGAGGACTCAAAAGCGATTACAACATTGACAAACGGCCATCGGCTCAGTAAAGAGGCGAAATCGACAGGCAGATTGATCAGGCAAGACGTGATAGTCAACAATACAGAATTAGTCATTTTAGAACAATTCATTTTCATTTTCAATCTTCAATTGAAGTTTACCGATTCACAGCGAAAAACAGAATCAGTAATTCATCTTAAAATACGAGGTACATTCAAAAAGGATTTTTCATGTTAGAAAAAGAGTACTCAATGGCCGTTACAGTGCTAGTGTAGTTAAAGTCGGGCACATGTATTTGCTCGACTACATGAAATATGCGATTGCAGTAGATATCACACGCACTATAAATAGTGGCATGAATTGCGTAAATTGGACATTTTCCAAAATCAAATAAATTAACAAAATCGTACTTGAGAAAAATAAAAACCATGATACGAAACGACGGCGTTTTAAGAGATTCAGACACTCGGGTATTCGAAAAAACAACTCACAATTCATCTTAACCTTAGGACAGTAGTACTTGAAGCGCTTCTCCAGAGACCCTGAAGAAGAAACATTTAACTTACTTTCTACTCTTAAAAGAATATAACTCTATTCGGAAAAAATGTAACCTAAAAAACGAAGAGAGAAACTTGAACTAAGGGAACGCAGCTTGGTGTTTAGTTTACTGTACAGAAGTAGCAATAAATTAATTTATTGACTCTATATGGTTATAGATTTTTTTTTCAACAGCTCTCTTGGCAATAGATTATTTAATTATTGACACTCGAACTGGTTTGATTTCGTAACAGGAATTTATGGTTGAGCCAGTTCCCTTTTTCTTCTCCATTCCACAATGCTATTTTTTTTCCTCAAGAAGAGCAACGATTATTGTATACCTCGCGTTATGTTGGCAGTATTTTCAGATTTCTTTAAACTTAAATCTATCGCCAACATCGTACGTCTATTATATTCAATTCACGTGCACTTCTGGCGCTATTCTATTCGTTCTGCGTCGAGCGTGGGACACCTCAATTACCTTGTTTCATTGTATGTTGTGTTATTAACTCGTATTTCTTTACAGCAAATAGTCGCTTTTGTGACTACCATATTAATATTTATTTGGATATTATTTCAATTCGTTGGCAGCCACATTGAATTCTTGTCGGTAAAGTTTCATAACTTAGAGAATATGCGCTCATGAGGAATATTCTTCACTGGGACCGAGTGAAAATCAAATAGACACGTCTAATCAAAATCTTGTCGAGTGAAATTCTCTGAACATCGAATCGTATTAATGCGAGTGAAATTTCACCCGCCGCTTGGAGCGAAGGGCACACTTTCACTCGAAGAAACGAGTTTTTAAAAACTCATTTAATTACATCACTCTGAGTAACGAGTGGTTTGAGATGAAATTGTCCGATAAAAAGTTTCATCTGAGTAATGCAGCCATCTTCGCAAGGGACAAGCAATAGAGAGGCAGCCCAGATCTATATCCCAGATTGTCCTCGGTCTCAAAGTGATTCGTAGACAAAACTTTTGTCTTGTAGTGTGTAAAATTGAAATACCTAACAAGTCTCATGAATATTGAAAAGAAATTTTTCTAGAACGCTCGAGAAAGAAAACCGTGTTAACTGTGTTGAAAACGCAATTGAAATNTAAGAGACAGTATATATCGTGGGATATTTGTAAATCTTCATAGAATCGATGTGTTAATTCATTTTCGACAATATTAAAATGAAACAAAATCAATCTCTGGCATATAACAAAAATTGGTCATAATTAATTATTCTCGCGCATTGTACAGTAGAAATCCTATCATCCCAATAAGTGTGAGCGATATTAGGTTAGGAAGTACGATTATGTCAAGTCAAACTCTCCACGAAGGTGACCATGGGAGTCACGGAGGGCAGAGATCCACAATTCCTAGGTCTGGCCACTAGCCATCTTCCCCGGCCGGTTTGAACCAAGGTTCGACTCGGTACTCATTTTACAACAGACTGAATAGCCCTCGATTTAGTCTGGGTGTAGAGACGTGATGAAAAATCCCTACCTCACCGTCACTCGAGTCAGAGACTCATGGCTCTACCCACTGAGACACGCAGTCGCCAGTAAGATAACTGATATGACGTACACTAAATTATTGTTTGGCCCTCAAATCTTGTACAGATAGGGAAAATGCAGTTACGCACCAGAGAAAACTCTCCACCAACATGACTCTCCCCGCGTCTGGGGCTCGCAGAATGACTCAACCATACCCACTAAAAGCCCTCCTGAATTACAACATACCAAACATATCTCGAAACATTACATATTAAAACGAAACAACGAACGAAAGATACCCTAGTCCTCGCAATCGAGTAGCGTCGGGATTGAAAAGAACAAGAGGTGACCAAGGAAGTTCTGGAAAGAGCAAGGAAGGAGCCTTGCGCAAGTAAGTGGAAGTAATGACAGATTCATCTCGGGGCCCGTGTTTGCCAAACACGTACTTATTAGATTAAGTCCCTCGAGGGGTCAACTTATTTAATTTTTATTTCCCTCTCAGAGATTTCCACGGCAGTTTGACCTGAAAATTACTTTCTTTAATGAGAAATCCGAAAGACTATTCAGTCGTAACGAGTGAACAATGCACCCGCTGAAGACTTCCTCATCACATTGGAGCGAACTTCGTCGACGATGCACCAACGTGGAATCAATCATTTCTCAGAGATACAATTTACAGAAACAAAAAAAAAAAAATTACCTCATTTTCTATTCAATTTTTCGAGCGTAATCAAAGGGTATGTAGTAAACACTTCCGGTCTATGGAGCCGTGGTCCAGAAGAAGCTTTGTTCACAGATGTTTTGGTTTTGATTCCGGTCGTGAAATGTCGCATTCTTTTATTAACGGAATATACGTGAAATGCGAAAATGGATGCTGGAACGATTTTAGATTATTCGCCGTTTAAATTTATTGAATGAAATGACATCGAAGGAAATTCTAATTGACGATCGAACTATGAATTCGTTGAAAAGATTGGTTTTGGAATCAAAGCAGTAGAACCTCGTTCTTAGGCCAGTATTGCACGGTCGTATTTCTATGACACATCTACGATCAAACATATGACTGTGTAATGCACACTGACGTATGTACTCGTTGAGAGAACCTTTTGTCATAGATATATGACACATAAATATGATCGTGAAATACCAGCCTTGCGGACTGGGACCGAATATGATCACGATAATCGAAAATATGGATAATCCGTATGTGGGAAATAAGCAATTTATTGTAGAGTTGTAGGAACAGTCTAATACTAATGACGATAATATTTCCTAGATATTGAACGACTTGCGATCCGGATGACTGTGATCAACAAACTGTAGATTTAGTTTGTCGTCTGCCAGCCGGTTTATAACAAGAATGAATCAGTAAACTTATCAAACACTACAACATATAGTAAAAGTCATCATACTTTTCTTACAAAAACTTGAACAGAAATGCACTGTGTTCATTAATTTATTTCGTATTAGTTGCAATAAATTACTTTTTTGTCGTCAATGTATTCATATGCACTTTGTAACTGCTCTCTTGACCATNAAGGAAGGAGCATGGCATAAGTAAGTGGAAGCAATGCCACACTTAGCTCGGGGCCCCGTGTTCGCCAAACACGTACTTACTAGATGTAAGCCCCCTGGGGGGTCCTGTGACGCTGTTCTGTACTTCCTGCATCGAGCGTGTAGAACGAATACTTTGTGTCTCTGTTAGTTGTGTTATTAACTTGTATTTCTTTAAAGCAAATAGTCGCTTTTGTTACTACTATTAATAATTTTTGTTGTATTTGTAAATGGGAAATGTAGCGTGCTATTGAAAATTTTTACCGTGCTTATCTTAAGAGTTTCGTGAGTGAGTCTCAAAGATTTGTTTCGTAGAGGTTGGCAATATGTTTAAGGCGGCCATATTGAAAAATGTATCGTGACTTGTGTCGCCCGAACAAAAAAAAAGTAGATAAATCAAATCATATGAAAAATGGTGTCGCGTCAAATCATATTTTTCCTCTCATTGTTGTGATGTAAATAATTTTTTTTATTGTGACTTTTTGTGTTATATAAACTTGAAAGGATTGGCCGGATCGTTTTAATGAATAAATATGTACTTTTGAATCGTTAGGAGTGTTGAAGATTTTGCTGGTACAATATTGCAGTTTTTGTTGACTCTTGCACTGTCGGAATATTGAACACTCCTCTCTTCCCTTCCATTATCACCTTACGGTTAAGGAACGCAGACGTCGTGTGTATTCAAGTATGTTCTGTATATTGCCAACAATACGAAAATTATGTCCGTGAACAGTCATCTTTCGGATAGTTAGTGTCAAAAAAAGCAGGTACAAACTGCGTACGACCATGTGGATGACAATAAACTAATTTCCTTAAGTTATTGTCAGGAATTTATTTTCTTTTTTTAATTAATGTTTTCGGGATCGCCAATATCAGGGTCGTTAGATCCCTTCAAGCCAAGGATTTGACCGTTACTTTACTTTATTATTTGTTTCATATTATTTACACTATACGTCTCGATTTAAAATTTATACGATTTATTATATTACACGAGCCAGTCTTCAAGTGACCTGCCGTCACTATGCTACGTGCCAGTCTTCAATATAAGCGACACACCGTCCCGCTGCAACTACGCAGTTAGCGTTCCTGAGTAACAAATGTTACTCTACTATTCTACAGCTACATCGCGACAAAAGCTCTATTCAAAATGGCAGCGCAACATAAAATTGACGTTGAGATGCTGAATACGTTGACTTATATTTCTTTATGAATTTCAGTACATCATCAACTATCTAAGCTTCTAAGCATCGCCTGATATTCAACAGTGACTGCCGACAAGCAGGAACCGCATTCTACATCATCCAAGACCATGAACACGTGTAATCAACCAAAAGACGTAAAAAACGTTCTGTAACTTCCTTATTTGTAAATGTTAACTTACTCAAATCTCATGATTAGCAAGTTAACGACTGTTATTTATTCATAGCATTGCCGTAGTAATTTTGGCTTAGCTATTGAAATATTAATATTTATAATTAACCAGTATATGTTTCTAGCACCTTTCTAAATCATTCATGTCTTTACTTGCTATATACAAAGTATTCATTTTCTTTAGTTGGGGGCCAGGGAACAAAAACTTGTTCCCCAGCAGGGACTTATTCCCGTAATATGCACCAGGGTGGTCACATATGAATATTGCTAAAACAAGCCTTTACGTAATTCTTTAAATTCTTTATTTTGGGGGATGGATTTAAACGGTGTAGTTGTGTATGAACGTGAATAGTTCATAATTCAATCTAGGCAATCTCCATGTAGTTCTACTTAAAATTATACTTTGAGAAGTTAGTTGTAGAATAGAAAAAAACAGCAATATTGTAAGCTAGGTAGATAACATGTAAAGCAGCTTATGTAGTTATATGGAAAACGATATATATATATGTATATAGTTAAGTGTAATAAATGTATTTTTTTGAGAACGTGACATGTGCTTACAAGAATCCTACTTTTATTTCATCTAATATGCTTGTTGAAACATACAAGTGCCCCCTTGTCCTCATATGTGTTGTGACGAATGATTACTCGTTCATAACATACGGGAGATCAGAACATAAGAGATTGTTAATGTTATTCNGACTAATGATGGTGCTTTAAGTAAATTTTGTGAGGTTATGTGGAACGATCAGCTGGACGCTGGTTGAGAGGTTTCGAGCATCCGCGCATGTGTAGACGTGTCAATGACTCATATCATCGCTGTAATATACATACTTTCACCGGTTAATGTCAACATTCACATATCTCTTGGTGTATGTCCGAAATATTTGCTAAGTACCTTTATTTCTGACTTACACTGGTAAATGTCGACATTCACCATGCACTAATGGTGAATGTTAAACATGTCGGAGATTTATATTTTCTTACCAAGAATTTAAAATACACTGTACATTCTAAATGGGAAAAGAAAATAATAGTAATAAAAAAATTATTTAATTATGTGATTCGAACCTTATTTATTGCAACAACTTAAACTATTATGACATTTTGAATTGCACAAGAGTCCCTTGCTTTTACAACTGCATTTTATTGGAACACTTCCTTTTGCAATGACAGCGTGTATAGCCTTGACCCCCAACATCTCGAGTTAGCTGCAGCTGCTTCTCTCAGCGACATTTCTACAAAAGAAATCTCATCAATGGAAAGTAACTTTTCTTTACAAATTACGAACTGATTACG
>NNCF01133105.1:29591-61356 GCA_002313205.1 Laupala kohalensis | reverse complement strand
ATGAGAATCCTCTTAAGAGATGGGAATGCTCAAAATTTTGCAAATAAACTTTTGGAGATTGGAGAAGATAGATTAGTTATTGAAGCAACTGGTATGATAAAATTGTCATCAGATTTATGTGTATCGGTAAAAACTGTCCGCGATATGATACAAGCAGTCTATCCTCACGTTAATCAAAATTATAAAAATTTAGAATGGTTGCGAGAAAGAGCCATTCTTGCTCCTAAGAACGATGATGTTAATGTAATTAACAAGGAGATACTAGCCATGCTGCCAGGAGACGTGATTGAATATAAATCGGTTGATACCGTAGTGGATGCTGACGAAGCCGTCAATTATCCAACGGAATTCCTAAATTCACTTGATCCAGCTGGATTGCCACAACATCGCCTTATACTTAAAGTAGGATCTCCAATCATTTTATTGCGAAATTTAGATCCACCAAAACTCTGCAATGGGACACGATTGTGTGTGACAAAATTAATGAAAAATATAATCCAGGCAGTCATTTTAACTGGAAAAGGAAAAGGTGAAATAATTTTTATTCCACGGATACCTCTAATCCCAACTGATCTTCCCTTCAACTTTAAAAGATTACAGTTTCCAGTCCGGCTAGCTTTTTCAATTACCATTAATAAATCACAGGGACAGTCTTTAAAGTTTTGTGGTGTTGATCTAAGATCGCCATGTTTTAGACACGGGCAACTTTATGTTGCTTGCTCCAGAGTAGGTTCGCCTAAAAATTTATATATTCTTTCTCCTGGATATGAAACAAAAAATGTAGTTTATAAACAGGTGTTAAATAAAGAAGATTCTTAAATTTGTATGAAGTAGTGTATTATTGTGCTTTATAATTTGTTGTTTTTATTTATGTAGTATATTTATATTATTGTTTCTCCCTATTTAAAAAATATAAATCCTATACTATTAAGCGAACAATAATTGTATCTATGTATACTCCTGGAATCTTAAAAGGACCCACGAAAATATTCTAAGTCCCGCGCTCTTACCAGTTTGGATTTGTTAGGTTTGCAACGCCACTCTCCTGCGACGCGGGCAAAAGCTCCTCACCTTCGTTCGACCAATCGTAGGCAAACTTGAAACTGCTTCCATATTTGGCAGACCAATACAAGACTAATACTGGTGAATATATCCCTATTAAGTCGTAAGGGGAGAAAATGCTTTATTACGCCGCTATTAAAGAAATATTTCGTTTTTTTTTATTATACACGTCTTGGACTTCCATTACAAAAAAATGTGCTTTATATTCTTAACTTCAATAAACTTTATTATTCTCTGTATTAAAATGACATAAAATGAATAAAAACAAATTAAACTTCTCCGTAAAAAGATTTGCTTCTTACTGTAAAAAAAACGTTGTTTTTATCATAGAATTTGGATATCATCGCAAGATATCGTGTGGATATTTAAAATTCGAATCAGGAATTACATTCAAATATTCCTATAATTTCTTAACTTTATACAGTGGCGTAAAGAACGCAAAGCTCATTGGTATGAAGTGATGTGTATTGTCTATCGTAATTTCACATAATTTGCAATTGTTTTATACTATTCTTATATGTCAATCGGAATTCAAGAATTATAAAAAACAATTGTATAAAATATAATTGAATAACACTAAAGGTTAATTCTAGTGATATTAATAAATAATAAATAAATTACATCTACTAGAAATACATTCATCCCAGATATAACACTTTGGCTGTAATAGTGCAACATAAAACAACATGCTCAGAGAGTAATATTATAAAAAACTTTGTTTAGATATCAATAAATATAACAAAAAAAACAAATCACTTTTATTAAGATATTCAAATGAAATTGAGTTTTATTCACACAGATTGACTAAGTTAATCACACAATAAAACATCGCACTTCGTACATGGGAAATTTAAGTAATTTACCAAAACAAGAAAAATATTCCAGAATAAAGTATATAATAAAAATTAATACTGCGTTTAGCTGAGAATCTCTTATTCTCTCAGATATCAATTCAATCATTTTCTCTGATTTCCTCTTTTCTTTATCTTTCATAATTTCTTTCTTTTCGACTTTCTTTCTCTTTTTCTTTCTTTCTTTCTTTCTTTCTTTCTTTCTTTCTTTCAATTCTTAATTAATTATAATTCATTCACATTCATTTCAAAAGAGTACCACTTCTATTCTTCACAATTACAGAATTTATTTGATACACAGATAATAATAATAATAATAATAATAATAATAATAATAATAACAACAACTCATTATTCATTTTAATTTTAGCATCGATATTCAGTATTAATTGTTGATTTCAATGGCAGTATTAATTGTTGATTTCAATATTCATTTCATTTATATTTGTGAAGATATACGTATTAATTAGACATTAAGCATAATATTCACAGTAAATTAAAATAGCAGCGACGCAGTTGACAAAACACAGAAATTTAAATACAAAGTTATTGTGACTAGTTGGTCTCAGCATTCCAGATTCAGGGTCATATTTTAAGTACTTGTTATCTTGTCTAGAAATATCTTCTAATTAACATAATTTTTTACCATCAATACAATAGAGAATTTCGTATTTTCAGAAGGCGTTGAACAAACATATGAAATTATACGAATGAGGTGTTTCATTTGAATATTTATGTGACTTATGCGGGGTATTTAAATTGCGTTCTGCTTTTTGCTGCCTCTTAAAATACAAATTTAGATCGCTGAAGGCTTCATCCCGAACAGACCACGGAGACGCGAATGACACATAGATCATAGAACGTTTAACAAATAGAACGTAGAATTAAAGAAGCTTTTATATTTGGTGGTCTAATGGTAGAGCAGAAACAACGAAGAGATTCGTAATAAAACTCGCGGAGATAAATATTGAATTTTATCATTATTAGTGGAATATTTTTTAGCTTTTAGTCTTACACATTTCAAAGTATTTATAGCAAGTAATACTTATAAAGACAAAAAGCTTAATTTCTCCTTGAAATTCAATCAGTTCGCAATTATGTGGTCTCTATACGACATGCCATGGGATGGAATATATTGAAAATTATAGTATTGTGTAACTGAATGATGAATAATGCAGACAAATCACTATTGTTCCACGTTACAATGTGGATTACATTGTAAGAATTCAATCACATAAATTTGCTAGTCAAGCTGTACGTTTACGAAATATTTAGGTTTAAGCTTATAACTTGAGAATTCTCTGTAGTCAAGTCAAACTGTCTCCTCGTAGGCCCCAAAGGTGCCTATGGCATAAAGAAATAAAAGCATACACGCATCAATCAAGATGTGTTGTTCGTTGTAGATCCAAGTGTTTTTCGAAGATTTTATATTATTTGCACTTATTGCTTAATAGCAAGATATGTAACAAAAATATTAGATTACGAACGAACAATTAAATAAAACGGATATCAAAACAGCAAATGCAATCTACACGATACGCAATACAATAATTATCATGCGTACTACACAATACAACTTAAGTTTGTGTGGGATTTCAGGAATCAAACGATTTACGAACGAATTAAGCTCATTTCAATTATTCAATTGTAGTTATGCATGCTCAAGGGGTATAGAATGGTAATGGTGGCCTCACTTTCGCGATTGCTCGAAGGTGATGACGCCAAGGCCGTCAGTCTTACAGGTATTTTTGCCCCTTTAATCTCGTCCAGTTACTCGGACGCCTTACGGAATGGTGTACATCAAAAGAATTTAATTGTATATGTAGTTTCTACGAGGAAGAATTTTTATAATTCTAGGAATTATTTAGTAATTTCTAAATAAAAATAGTTTTCTTCAGAAGCAAAGTTATAATTATTCTTTGTTTAATCTTTGAATTCTGTTATGATTTTTTTCACATGAAATTGATAGCGGTGGATATTTTTCGTTGAACTTCAACTTCTTGTTTTGATAGAGAAAATGAAATAAATAAGGGACAATTAAAACAACAAACTCAAATATGTCATAATCATTTACGTCATTTGAATTTCCCTAGCATTCGGTTTAAGTTTGAAGCAAATCAGTGCTGAAATTGAGGTTAGTAATTTGTGTGTAAATATAACAATTTACCAACCTTCGTTGAAATGTTTGGTGTGATGAATGGTTTTCATGACGATTGTTTTCTTTTACCTTTTCTATCTTAACTCGGTTGAAGTTTCATGGATTCGAATATTTATATTTCATAATGCTCCTGTGATGCTTTGCTTGATATCTTCATAAATAATTGTTATGTGATATGTTCAACATTTTGTTTGGCAGTGAAACGGGAAGACTGTTTATAAGGATGTTCCAATACTTATTTGTTATTTATAATAAAATCAATATCATTTTCCCTTTTATTGAGTTATTATACACTAACAAGTTAATATTATATAACAAAACTGCAACCACAACCTATTGGACGATTCCTGAACTGCATTCCGTTTTATTATTACGGTGCTTAGTAATGGAGATGCGGATACGTAAGAGCACTATTTAAATAATTTTACTAAATCAAGTCTCCTTGCTGTCAAATGAAGCGGTTAATAACTCTAAATTACTCTATTTAACGCCAGTGGCCATTTACTCCCATGCATAAGGGGTCTGCCTTGACGTCGTCACGTTTGCTCGAAATCGGTTGAAGTCACCTTACTATTCTATGCACCTGGATGCATGCTCTTTACGAAAGAGATACAAAATAATCGAAGAGAGTTTTGGAATACAGCCACAAGAACTCACGATATCGCTGAATACAAACTCACGATATCTCTGTGCATCCCAGTCGTGTCATTGGTTTTTACCCGGGTTTCCTTTTGGGTTCTATTAATGGAATTGACGATTTGACTCCATTCTAATTTTTGGAATGGGTCTTCTGGATGACAACGCCCGCCCTCACACAGCAAGACCAACGCAGGAGCTGTTACGAACATTTCGTTGGGAACGCTAGGAACATCCACCGTACAGTCCCGACTTAGCCCCCAGTGATTTTCATCTGTTTGAGCTCCTAAAAACTCATTTGGGTGGTCGTCATTTTAAAACTGATGATGCCGTATTCCAAGAGGTTACTCATTAGCTGCGACAGCAACCAGAAGATTTCTTTGCCACCGACTTCCAAGGACTCGTAAAGAGATGGGATAAGTATCTGAATGTACAGGGTGGTTATGTCGAAAAGTGAAATAAATGCGAGGAAGTAACTCTTATTATTATTGCCTCTTTCCAGCTGTGCGACTTATTTATTGACTTACCTATATATTTATCGATACTCTTCCACTTTCTCTACCTAAGACCGAAAATTAATAATACAAACCTACAGATTATTAACATATTAATTTTCATAATTTATTAAATATATTATTTAACAAATATGGGCTATTATAAACTATTATTCTTTAAATAATTCGTAACTAAAATCACTCAGTATTTGAGATTATTATTATTAATAATAGTAATAATAATAATATGATTAATGTTCCGCCCCATGGCCCTCAACCACTCGAAATTAGTTATCAACAACATTAGAACATTCAGACTAAAAATAAATTAAATGTCAATTATTTTAAAAGTTGGTGCCTACAAATAATTCACTAATAAAACCTACCTTTTTTTTTACAATCCTTTACTTGCAACCGGAGAACTCACATCTTTCTGCTACCACAACGAAACACTATTGTAACAATATTGTTATCAAAGTGTAATCCCATAACTGCAATGATATAGCTGCAATTATCGCATGTGCGTAAGTCCCACAAGACACAAATTTCTACCAATGTGACTTTGTATCAGGGCCAAGGTCACTTCGATTAACTCACACAAATTCACATTGAGGCAATTATTCCCTTTAAACCAAAGAGGATTTGTTGCATGGATTCTCGTATATTTATCACAATGCAGGAGCGCCACATTCACATAATTTGAACGTAATATTTTAGATTTTCAACGTTTCATCAAATTCCAGAAATCACTTTTTAAATATGTTCTAGTTCTAAATATATGTTTATTAACATTCCAATTTAATATTACATTTTCACGGTTTAATCATTATACAAATTGATCTCAAGTTTCTTATTAATTAATTAACAAATATCTCCCTTAATTAATAACGTTCCCAGTTTCTCTCGCTTTGTTTCAAACAAAGTTTGTGTTTCAAACAAATATTTTATGGTTGTGCTGATCTGGCTGACCTGATGCTATTCCTACAATGCGAGGGCTTCCTCATATATTATTTGTTACATTCATTGCCAAATATTACTACACATTTTAGCCAATATTTCAGTCTGCACGCTGTGGATGAAATTGTAATGTGACATCCAGTAATAATCGAGTAAATGTACTTAAAAAATAGAGATAATCGATCTAAAATGTTTATTTTTTTCGAAGTTTTATTCGTATAAGACTGAACTATGAAAAAATGTATTCTTTTTTAATCAAGTAGTCAAATTTAGGTGCAAATTCAAAAAAAGAAGAAAAAAAACAGTTAAGTGTCCGTTTAATATAAATAAACAAGTAACTTGAATATATATCTTCTAAAAACGGAAGTTAGTTCACGAGAACAAAATAGTTTTTCATCTTAACTAAGAAGTATTATGATATCACATTAGATCAAAGTTGAATTCCAAGGATCTAACAGCAAAATGTGTCGGAAACTTAAAATGATCGTAACTCGAAAAGCCAAAAATACACTTAAAGAAATCATATACAAAATTGTTATAATATTGATAAATAAATACCTTATTATTTTCCCATATTCCCAAGTAGCTTCAATTCCCTACTGTGTCTTTATGTGTATTTGGATATGCAGGACTTATAATACAAAGCAAAATACGGTTATTTTGTTATTCATCAAGCATTCGTTAACAAAATGAAAATTGGAATAATAACTGGTGTCCCTGAGCTAATATCTAAAATTTTAAATTAAGAAGATATCAAAGATGAAGGTGAAAAACTACCTCCCACAAGGTAGACCCATGAGTTCTCTTAGTTGACTTATGTGATAAACTGGTGTAGTAACTAGGGGAGAGATGAAGAATGTTATGTTTCATGGCAATCATGGTCATTGTGTTTTAACTCGAAAGAAAAAAATAGAAATATCTATATTGTTAAGCACTATCATTCTAATCTTTGAAAATAATATTTCTTATTATTATTCCAATCTTTATCATTTTTTAAATGAATGTTTTTGACAAAAAAGTGACAAGTAAATTCTCTTCTCTGACCGATTTATTTCCATCGCGAAATAGAAATGATCCATATATGAAAGGATTATTTGCTGTCTGATTATCGGTTTGATATCATGGAAACGTCTCGTGAAAGAGTATCAAAAGTGTTAAAATGTGCAAGTTATTTGTCCTTTACGGTTCTTTTGCAGATGTATTGAAAATAATCATAAACCGCTCTTCTAGGAATAGCTCTCCCATCCCGAGATACATACCAGGTGATCACGAGATGCGTCGTGCTGGGTTGCAGGAACAACGACCCCTGGCTGGGACTCCTCGTACTTTGTCGCATCGCTTCCAACTCATGAATAATGGAAAGAGCGGACGCTCAGCACCCACGACCGCAACGACTTGTTCTTTTTGCCAGACATACACCCACACAGCTTCACGCCCACAGTTTCCATCTAGTAATTGTCATTTGTTTATCTTAGAGGACATGAACTAGTGAATTACTGGTAAATAAAAACTTATATTAAGGGTTTCCCTTCTAAATGAGAAAGAATAATAGGGGTAAAATGTATCGTTCAGTAAAGTGTTTTATTAATGCGATCATCATTAATCACATTTTGGGAATGTCGTAGCGAATTACCTTTGAGTTTTGCAAGGAACTCTTTCCATTTCCTGCATGATTTTATCACGTTCAAATGAACCAAATTTCGTCAATTTTTGTTTTGTAATTTTTCGCGTATTATAAAGATACATATTCCTTAAGGATATTCCTTATTGTTTAGATTTGTATTACCTCCTCAAAAATAGTAGGAAACAATGATGGTACATTTGTGATTTAGCAAAATGTTTTATGTTGTAATTATCTTAACTTTCTATTGGTATAAAATACTTTGTAATTTGTATAACCATGATTTATAAATACAATTAAAAATTTCATTGCAATAAGACGTGGCTAGAAACGAAAATACCAGCTGAAATATTTGAGAATGCAATATTTCCCAAATTTCAATTATGTGTGAAGCAAAGGTCGATGGATCTAGGTGAATGGATGACGAGAATTAAAAATCAAAAACTTGCCATCGAATAGCTGAAATGGTTATCGGACATCCTTTCTAATCAATTAAAATTTGTTCTATAATTTAATCCAATTTCAGAATGTCGTGGACCACTAATCGGACAATAGCAGTCACTTGCGTAGGTTCCGCAGACATTCAGTCATGTTTTTCGTCATAAAATTAACACAACTTCCAGTGAGATTGAGACAGATTGTAAAACCCCGGGAACATTCAAAGCCGTTCACACATCAAAGAACCTGATCTTAGGAATCGAATATTTAAAGATCTTGTGCGAAATGTATTACATTTTATTGGAGAAAGTGTTTCATAAATTGACAATTCATTCTGATGTATTACGTACAATTGTTTTAGATAATGGCATGAACTCTTCTTTCTTTTGTTCACTCGAATCAAGTCTTGTGATCTGCACTTGATTATATAAATTCATAAGATCAAATTCTTTCTTCGTTTCGAGAATGTCAAGAAGACAATGGCGCACTGATATTACGCTTGGATTGATGTGCATCGTTTCAAATCAAATTCTCTACAACTTCTACGATAGAAAGAGATAAGTTAGGTCATTGACCAGCAGGATCGTGTTACAACTCACTGTCAGAACTAATGTTCCCATCACAGATGCATTTGAAAAGTTAAGTGCCCCATTGACAGATATAAAGAGCGTCTCAGACTCCTCCATGTCCATCAAGAGGTCTTGCGCGAAGGAAGATATAGAAAGGAAGTTCCAGTAAAAGAACTAAAGAACGGAGAGAAGCAATGAAGTTGTATTTCATGGACAGGTTGCTGTGGTTTTATCATTCCATAAAAACTAAAATCTATGTAATTGCAACATTACATATGTCTATTGAGTTATTATGATTAAGCGGTTTTCTGATTTAATGCAATGTTTTCAGGTAAAAGAGTTATGAAGAACGTATAGAACAATAATGTAAAGATTACCGAAGTGACCAAGTTATGGTATGGGGAGTTCACTCTGATTTGTGGTCAAAAACAGAAAAAAAAACCCTTATACCAGATGAGTCAATGAAAGTGATACCTCAATGTCTTGTAAACGAATTAAGATATCGAAGTGCGGTTATCACTATCAATAAGATAAGACGTGACATTGTGGTCACAAAAGTATTCAAATGATTTGTGAATTCTTTAGCTGCAGAGATCTGTACATTTGATTTTTTTAAATTGAACTATATATTCTTCAATAGCTACATCAAAGCCCTTGAGAAAGCGAATACAAAAATTAATTTATTGAATTTGTACAAATAAAACAAAAATATAGTATCAAGAATAATAGAATATTTGGTGGAAGGTACAGTACGCAATTAATGTCTACCTAACTTCAAATTCATATTTTTCTGTAAATATTGTTTTAATAAAATACATAATTCTGTAGAAATATTTAACATAATTTTATACTAGTTTACAATTCCCGTTTCAGTAACGTCTTCGAGTATTTTAAAATAAAAGTTTTTTTTAACAGCCCAAATTTCCTTAATATATTCATTGTTAACAAATTAATCCAAATAAAACAATAAATCGGTGTTCAAAATCCACTCCACCTACAAAATGGCTGCAATGTACCGAGAGGGCTCATGACCTTTGCGGAAGTTCGATAAATTATATATTTGTAAAAACTATTAATCAGACAATGATTATGATGATTTATTCTATTTTTGCAATTTTCTCAGAATAATTTTTGCTATTACCTGAAATTTTGAAACGAAAGTAACATTTTTACAACAATTTTTACCTCGTATTCATTTTTGTAGAAATTACTATTTAATAACATAATAGATACATGAACGAATTAAATTTATTTTGATTGCTTCAAACATATTATGGAACAACTAATCTCATCTAGCATACATCGCGACAAAACCTACTAACAATATACCCCGCGACAATAATGGTATACATACCCGGTAGAGGGGCAAGTTGTCACAATGTTCGATGATGTATACATCTTTTAATACTTTTTAATTATTGTTATGTTATTGTTTAAAAAATATATATTTATAGATATTCAATAATTAAAGTAAATTATAAAATAGTTATTCGTTTAAGAATTAACTACGGTTTATTGTTAAAAATATTATAGAATATTGTAACAAATATCCCCGATCCCCCATATGCGTGGTTTAATTATTTCCATGTGCTGAATAAGTATTATTTTTACTCATAAAAAGTTCAAATAACTCTTTTATTTAGTAATATATACATGTAGATCGAAAGTAGTTGAAATAAATTGTGTGTGCTAAGATGCATTTTGTGAATGAATAACTATCGTGTAGCTGGACGAATGGATTTAAAAACTGAAAATCCATGAGTGTCCTCAATTGGCCTCCGTCATTTCGGCAGCAGGCCGAGAAATTCCTTTCTTCCTCCCCTCCCCTCTTCTATGTTTCCTTCTGGGTCTGTTCAACCAACGGAAGCTGCTCCCAGTTTCCAAATGATCTCGTTTCGCATCGGTGACTCAACTTCGCAACTTGCTTTTTGCTACACACTGTCTACCCTAATATGTCTGCAATAGACATAATGTTTTTGTATAAAAGTACTAATATCCATGTAATCATTAAGTCTAATATTCAGTTGTTTATTATGGTTCACTAAAATTATCTGATAATATTTAATCTGTTTTATGTTATATAACATTTGAGGTAATTGCATAAAATATAGTAAGTGCATTTTGAGATAATCATTAAAGAAGCTCTTATTATTATACTAGCTGAGTACTCGCAGCTTTGCTCACGTGAATTCTGTAATATTCCAATTTTTATTTTTTCTCATGTCCTCATTGGTATCAACTGAGAATGTTATCCATTAATGTCGGAGGTTTGATAGTATTGTTGAGTGCCCTGAATCCCTTTTTTTCACTGATATTATTTAAAAAAAAGGAATTTAGAAAACATTTATTTCACACCCTTAGGGATGAATTTTTTTAAAATTCTTTATTAATTATTTGGTTTTTTTATCTCTCTCTTCCCAACCCCCATGTCTAGGAGTGTCGTGTATTTTATTTGGTCTGAAGGGTACATAATGTCATTGGAAATACGATTATTTATCTCTGAATACACAATATCCATAGACTCGACCCTAATATCGGTCTTTTTGCGTTATTTTTACTCACGCACTTCCCACCCCCAGCTCTTAAGGATACCGTACTCCTATTTCATGTCAACTTGAACATAACAGCATCGTTAGTTTAAACATCTCATCATCTCTAAAACTATGCGTTCGATGTATTTTTAATTTAATTGCAATATTAGTTTTCAATTATTTTCATCCATAAACCCATTATCACCCCCACCCCGTCATAAGGGTGTGCAAGTGGGGCGCTTGTTTAATGAGGGATGAGTTCAGACATACACGATATCGGGATTTCACTATCAACTCGCCGAAAATTATGGACTCGTCACTTATATGTGATGTTCGATATTTTTATGGCATCCCTTTCCCTAGGGGTGCTGGAGTTTATACGGGTTGATTGTGAACTTTGGCGTCTTCGAGAGTGTCACTATTAATTTCAGCGGTCCCAAAAACTACGAACTCAACATTTATTTTTACATTTTACTTCTTCTAACCCCCCACGAAAAGGGTGTTTATTATTTTTACAAAGGGAATGATTTGGCAATGAGGGTGTTACTTCACTTTAGCGGTCCCAAAAATGATTTATTCAACACCAATATCGGTCGTTTTTTGATTATGTTTACCTGTACTTCATTACCACCCCTACCTCAGGGATGCTAGGGGTATGCTATCTGCAATGTGAACTGATTGTGTACTTACAAAGCACCGAACTGTATGGTTTCGATTCGAATTTCGGATTTTTCTATTATTTTTACGTGTCATCTCCTTCTCACCCCCTTTCTAAGAGTGAAAGGGATGTTTTACACCCATTGTGCTCGTTGTCATATAGTCAGTCATATGTGTATCAAATTACTCCAGGCACTCCACAGTAATGGTGGAACACAAGCATAAAACATTGCAACCCCCATTTCACCCCCTTAGTGGTGGATTTTCAGAAAATCCGTTCTTAGCGGATGTCTATTCCCTAGAAGGAATATACCTACCAAATTTCAAGTTTATGGACTTCGTAGTTTCTGAGATTTTGTGTTTAGTCAATCGCTTAGTGAGCGGTATTTCGTTTTTATATACATAGATATAGAGCACACAGCTTTCGAAGGAGCATTCAGATTTGAAGGACAAAAAATAGTTATATAGACAACAACCTATCTTATCGCTTTATTGGTTTTTGTATTTATAGGAGTGATGACACGTGAGTATATTGTGTATGTACATGTCCCCGGCAATGACCAAAACGTATATAATCTTTGCAATGCCTGGACGATATCGATATTGCTTGACACTTGCAGGCAATGCATCAAAGTTAGCAGTGCCCGTGCAATTTTAGGAAATTGCAAAATTATCTGCATTGTCGTAATTTCCGACAACATATTCATGAGCAAGACGTGTTTTCTATAGTCCTCTTGTACGTACATGAGGATATAAAAACGAGCAATCATTATATCAATATACGCTTCACACGTTTTTATTTTCAAAATATTTCTATCTATTAGAAGGAGAGGATTTTAAAAAGAGGGGAATTGCTGATACGTAGTCCTAACTGGCAAAATCTCGTGTTCGAACCTGTTTAAGGAAAAGTGTGACAGATGCTTGTAAATGCATCTCTTAATTTATTATTTTGTCTTCTTATTCGAAAGACAAAGAATATACAAGATTTCAGTTTTCCTTAGTATAATAAAACATCCATTATCGAACTCCGTATTTGAAAGGTGATCGAATCGTTAACAAGTTAAAACGAGGAAAAAAAATGATAAAATAAATAGTATTGACGTTTTAATAAACCGGAATAGAAGCTCCTCCAAGGATTTACGATGGCAAGATTTGTTTCCATAAGTGTTCCCTTCGGATTTCCTTGGAGGGACTTATCCTAACCAGGACGAGCTAGATGCTGAATTAATATTTTGAGTTTTGTAATAAAAATTGTCAACGTATGATATTATTGTTTTACCATATAGAACAATGCTAGAACATCAAATGAAGAACTGAAAGTATTTATTATGAAAGAAGGATCTGTAATTTTAGTGAGGATATGGTTAAGTAAGGGTATGATTACCTAGATTATCTAGGGGACAACAACGTTAAGTAAGAATGGATGTTTTTTCTCGTTTATATTCTATTGTTAGAAAATTATGAAAATTATTATAAACATTTTACACCGTCCAAATTTTAGATTTGCGCAAGTCCAGTAATAGGAAACACGGAATATCCTCCAATATTCCTAAGTGAAATCTCTAAATCAAGACTCTTTGGTGAAACCAAGTAAGTAGTGCAGAGAAATCCTGTTCTTCTTCAATAGATGAGAGAGACAACTCGAGTTTTACTTTCTTATGTCAATTATGAAATAATATTTTTCGTTATTGTCTTCTCCGTTGTTTAAAAGAGTAAAAAAAGCCATCCTCTTTCTAGGTTATACACTATAAAGCCTCCATTGTCATTCAGAAAATGTTGAACATAGATGAAAATGGATATTATGTTTTTATTTAACGATAGCCTACCCTTCTCCTTTAAACGAATAGGATTTGCTGGGTTTCTCTTGAACGGAATATATTTTTATCTCATGAATTCTTTTTGAAGGTTCATAATACATGGGTCCATGCAGTTTGTTCTAAATAAACTCTGCATCAAACTTATCTTAAGAAATGAAGCGACTAGAAAGTTAGAAATCTTTAAAAAGGAAACAAATTGAAAGGATGACAATAGTTTTACTATTCATCTTTTGTGTACAAGGAGATGAAAATTGGAAAACATTTGAAATGCAGCACATAGCTGATACCATTTCCCGGACCGATGAGAATGACTGTAGAAAAAACTCTTCAAATTCTCATACATGTTTTCATTGTGTTCTAATTTTAATTTTACGTTAAAATATTCATGTTTATCCAATTTGATAGGTCCCAAAATAAAAATTGGGATTGACGAAATTCTCGGGGAGTATTGAAACGTATAATTCCAATACCCGCAGACTGAGTGCAGTGAAGAGCAGATCTTTCTATCTACAGAAGTGAGAGGAAGAGAGAATCCGCGCCTTCCTTTGCATCCGCCAATGTGTCGACGAAGACGTTTCACCTAGTTACATAACATTCTCTCACCTGAGGAGCCTGCGTCTGGCGGACGGCGATCGGGGTCAGGATGTGGCTGGCGGGCAGGCCCAGTGGCTCTGTTATGATGGCTGACGTAAAAGAAGGCCCCTCGTGGTGCCCTTTCGGCCCACATACCACGTGAGAGCATGGGACACGGCTCTCTACATTGAGTCAGCCTGAATCGGAGGACAGGGAACTGTGAAAGATATTTTATAATTAATATAATTAGGCAAAAGTGTACGAATATGATAAAATTATTTTTCTTTATTGAACAAATTAAATACTCAAGATCTTTCCCAATCGGATACAGGAGAACCTTTTTTTGAAGTTTCGAGATGACTGACGTCCACTAGCATTTCATTAAAATGCTTCTAACAATTAAACTGTTCGTCCAAATTTTATTATTTAAAGACTTTTTTATCTTTGTCAAATACAAAAAACAAAACACCATTAAATTTGATATTAATTTATTTTTTCCTTCTACAATTACTCTCTTAAATTGAAGTATTTTAATATTTCTATTTTTCATAACACTTTTCGGTAATTTGAGTAACCTTTGTAGATAGACATATGCTCTCGTGACTTTTTTGTAGAACTCTTTGAGGCGAACCGTATTGAAATGCATAGTTGTCACCTGTCTCTAACCGTTTAGGCAGTGCAAACGAATATAGCGAATTTTTTCCCCATTTCATAGATATGTATGGTCAAAATCATTTTCATGCATGTTCAAAATAATAGTTAGCCTATGTTTTTCCAAAACACCTTCTTACCAAAATTCATCTCGATCAATTCAATGTTTTAGTCGTGTTTAGGTAGCACAAAGACACACTTTCAGGTGTGTATATTTTATATTTCTCCCCGGGTTAGTAATAAAGTTTCATCTACATCGAAAGCTGAACGTGTAGCTTCCAAAAAAAGGAAGGATCGATTTGAATGTTAATTGTGTATTTTAGATCTAAAACTGTGTGTCAGCATTTCTGGAACTTTTAAGGTAGTACTACCATAGGTAGAATTAAATCACTAAAATATCTGAAAACGGTGCAAATAACAGTACAGAGTAACATGTACTTATTGTAATTTCAACTGGAAAAACATACCTCAACGGTCATTTAAATGAAATAATTGCAATTACAATTGATGGTGTGATACATTGCGTCTTATCGAGGAAACACTTATTTTCAAAACACGAAAGTTACGTAAGTTTACTTAGATTTGTAGTAAATTTTCCCTAGTACTTTTTACATCACTTTTATCTGTACGTCACCGAAAAGCTATTTAACTTTCTTCTCAAGTGAGATGCATATATGAGGATATATGATGAAGTTGCGCTAGGCTGCCAGGTTTGTACATGCTTTTATGCATTTCAAACTAGTCAAGTGAGTTCGTGAATATAGTTTATACAAATTAACTCATGTTTGTTCTTCGTCATTATTCATATAGTTGTTTTTTAATATAATAATAATTATAAACAAAACAATTATATATCTCGGTGATATGGCTAACTTGATGTGTTGGTCCCATCTGTAATGAGATAAAGAAGTGAAATGGACCCATCGTATTAATACCTAAAAGTTATTTTCTAAGTTTTTACAAATTTGACGAATGAAGGCTGTAAGCGCGGCCAGTGAGGCTAAATTTTGGGTTTTTGTCCAGCTCATTTATACCATAATTTTATCATTACTTCAGATTAAATTACACAGAGTCCGTTTTTCGTGCAGTGAACGCGAAATAAAAAAAGTTCTATACTAAAATAGATAATTATACTTCTATACTCATAATATTTTTTAATTTTTATTGTCCATTCTGTTGTGGTAAGTCTAACCAAACGTATAACCAAACTGAAATTAGAATGAAACCTTGTAGAACTTGCAAGAACACAATTTGAGCCGTTGATATATTACCACAGCTCGCAAGAAGACGGCCATGTAATTCTTACCTTGAATAGAACATACAAAATACCAAAACTTGGCTTTTTGTGGGGAAACTTACTGTCATTATTCTTTATATTCTTAGTACAATTAATCCTTATAAAATTCTTTCGGAGTTCCTCATTCATTTTTGATACGACCAGCTTTCATCCAACTAAAAACGTCGAAAACAGATTTACTATGAAAAGTTAATGATTAATATGCGCATGTAATACTCGTCGAAACGAAAAGTAATTATAGAATAAACTTAATGACAGAATGGAAAATCTCTGAATGTGCATGAAACGATGATGCCTATAGAAATTGCACCAGTCCAAGAGAATCGTGTGTCGATGCGGTTGCCGAAAAAGCTTCTCTTACGCTGTCAGCGCAGAGGTTGCCATTGTGCTCCTTATATGGGAACTATCTCTCCCTTAAGCAACAGTAGTCTCATTGTAAATCTCCTTTGACCCATTCTCCGCTATTGCTTACGCAGGCTTATGCCCTTGAGACGATGCATAAATACATTGAGGCTCCGACTGTTTTAGCTCTTACACATCGTTACCTTATTCGTGAATCGATTCAACGAACAAAATACAGAAATCGTTTTAAGAATCTCTATATCATGATAGTTAAAACTTATTTCTATATAATGATAAAAACGACCTTAGACTTATGACAGTTAAAAACCTTGGACTCCACACAATATTTATTGTGAACTTTTAACGGAATACTTCAGTCGTATAATATATTTAATTATCATAGATGTAAGAAATTGACGTAAATGTTATAATTGTAATAACTAAAAACCATGGTTTTAATTTAAAAAATTCCCATAAGATTGTATCCTAATTTTTGAAACTGTGACATAAAAACATACGAAGATCTTTTGCCAAATATGAAGATTCTCAAGAGTTTTGATGTTATTTCGATTTAATTGTTTTCCTTTGTCGCAGTGGCTGCTTTTTCCCCGTTTCGAATAAAATATTTTCCCTTGAATGTAAATACATTAGTCACTACGTTGCTCAATAAAAGAAGCGTTTGTCCTTATAAGAACTATCTTATCTTCTTATAGCGTAACTAATTGATAGACAGGAAATACGATTTCTTTCGGCATATACTTCATTTGAGAAAATTTATCCGATAATATTTACGCCACGAAAATAATATTTAAACCAAAAATTAGCCTGAGTTTCTTCTGGTTTCCTGGTGTTCTTCATATCTTAACATACTCCTCTTTCAAAATGGTGAACTATTTAAAGATATCATGTACTAATTTTAAAACATCAACTCGATTTTTGTATGTAAACGTGCTATTTTTATCTCCACGAGATATAACGAAGATTAAACTGCATTTCAGAGCCAGGTAGGATACGTTAGTCAATTAATAATAATAATAATAATAATAATAATAATAATAAATTTATTGTCAAAATACAGTACAAACTGCGTATGACCACGTGGAGGACAATAATCTAATAAAATGCAGTATCAGTTTCTTGAATTAATGAACATTATTTTTATTTATTTTTAAAATTCATTTAATCACATTTACTGTAGTATCTCCTATAACCGTTCTTCACATCAAAAATTCTACTTTCTCGACATCGAAAAATCCTCTCTTAAGATGGTTTTTCGAGATCGTTTGCTTCCCACTAATCCACTCTACTTTTTCTCACTACTATCGTCATTGAACTATACTCGCTTTTCTATACAAAATTCCCAACAGAGATGTTGAAAAAAACGACCGATTTAGTTTGTCGCGTACGACTGTAAAACAAACATAAATATATATAAAAATGTAATATGTTATCACCGAATAACATGGAATATGTTATGATACCATATGATTTCTTGCCAGAAGGAACTCCCTTGAACTATCCTTTTCAAATTCTAATCACCTTCCTTACAAAGCAATAACTTTTTTTTTTAATTATAGAATTACGAACTACAGGTTGATCGAAGAGCAATCGTTTGTAATTCATCCATCTTTTTAATTCTGTTTCGTAATTTGTACTATTTTTCTTTTTCAGCAACCATTTTTGAAATAGCGTCCTTTCGGCGAAGTTTTATATTCAACAAAAATAATGTTCTGTGCGAGCCGTAGTATGAGTGCGCGTCTCTATTGTTTTCTGGTTTCGCTGACGCCGTCATGATCTCATTTGCAAACAAAGTCTTGTAACAAAGAGGACATCCTTCATTTCTGAAGTACCGGAAATTTATTTTCATGCAAAGAGAAGGACCACAAGAGGTTTTGTTAATGAGGGTCGACTTTACTGTGACATGATTGTTGACATGATCTCTCGTACACCTCGATTAGAAATATTTGTGCAAGATTAAATTCAGACGACAGTAGTTATTTCTTAGACAAAGACGCACGTCATACATCGAATCAGCAGAATTATAGATCGATGATCAGTTTTGTACCGAAATTTAAATATATTTGTAATAGGCATTTTGAATATCCTGAGTAGAGTAATACCTATAAGTTTCTTTGGATAAAGAAAATTTTGAGAGAGATTGTAGTATACGGTTCGACCCAAACAACATGAAAAGTTTACTTCGTTCTCGAGGCGTGGTGTGTTGCCCACAATAAATACACGTGGAGAGCACTGTGTTTTGGGCGTTGGGGTGGCGCGGCTTTCGTGACTGGGTGGTGGATGGTGCTCTGCGGTTGTGTTTGCGGAGGACTCGGCCGCACGTGCCGACACACACCGCGACTCGGGAGGAGACAAACGAATCGGTTGCGGCGGCTGTGGTAAAGATCACGTTGACTACACAACGGGACGAATTGGTATTTCGGAGGGATAAAAATATTATTAAGATTTTCTGTCCTTTTGAAAGTCACCAATTTAGTAGTTATAATTTCGAATTCTTTTATTAATCCATTATATTTTTGTAGTCCATAATTTACGATTTAGCCGAGTCACTATCATGAAATGTAATGTTACTCATTGTCTACACAAAGACCCGCAATAAGTGAGAGGACACATTCTGTGCTCTTTTTAGAGCTGTTAGCAAACTGACACAAATCATCTAAATATTCAAGAAGATTCATTTGTACCCGAACTGCTTTAACGCCTTGACAGTAAAAAAGATTGTTTTCTAGTAAAATGGAAAAGAACGTTCAGAGAAGAAACGATGACCTAAAAGAGGTTTCCAATTCGTGGTGCTCAATCTAAAAGAAAAGATGGCGGGTAAAGAAAAACTGTTTGTATGTTCGGAATCAGCTTATAAATGTTTCGTTGTAATGTAATATATTTACACATATTATAAATATATCAACATAAATCATTTCAAAATTTATTTTCATCTTTTACTACATAAATAAAATACAAGACATTCTCCTAATCGTTCTAGGACTAAGAAAACGACTGGATATATTTATAAATCATGGAACATCATCAAGCTGGCCAATTTTGTAATCTTTCTTCATCTTTTTAGGGTGGCAGAATAAATAATTTGCATAGTTTACAAAAAGGGTGCATCCAGAAAACATTGTTCATTTATTTATTTTCTAGACCATATGTTCAACAACTTCATTCGATGACTACCTCTCATCAAATTTAAAACAAATATATTTCATCCAGATACTCAAAATTAATATAGTAATCTTTAAGTAATGAAAGTTATTAATTTTCATTTACAACGTCAACAAATTTGTTAATATTAAATGGTCGTATAATGGTATAATAATAATTCAACAATGAGAGTAGAAAAATATTATCAGTTCTTTAAAGTAGTTCCAATAGTGTAAACTGTATGGAAAGTAATGTTTGTCCTCGAAGACATCAATGTGAGCCACTGCGCGAGGCGTAGTAATGAAGGAGCGGAGGAGGAAGGCGTCGAGGATGTTAGAAGTGCAGGCACGCGCCGTAGGTCTTCCATTAGCACAGCAATTCAATGCTTTTTCTACAGCAGTCTACAAACATAATGGAACCTTCGAAGTATTTCCTCCAATAAGGAAAGCATCGTGAAGTCACGGGATACAGTAATGTGACTCACAATCCAATCTCATGTTCATAACAAAGAGTTTTTAAATAAATCTGAGAAATTGATATATTTGTGTCCCTATTAAGACTAATCGGATCCAGGATTTCTACATTCGTACCTGCAATGAGTCAAGTAAACATATAAAAAAGTCAAGTAAAAATAGCAATTGTCTACACAAAGTCAGATAAATATCAGATAATAAAAAAGGAAAATATTTCCCTGATACGGAGTGCATAAAAATGTATGGGATCATTCGTAAGAGAAGCAATCGCACAGAACGTCAAGCGTATCAGTGAATTTTTGTTTAAATGGAGTCCCAAGTCCGTGATCTTTGAACTACTCATAACTTGACACTAGCAAATTGTACAGCACTAGTACTGTAGGTAGGCATTATTTAGATTTTAGTTTTAGTTTCATCTTGCTATCGATGTTTAGATAGCTAGATATTGATTTGAAAAGGTGGTGTCATTAAAAATAAATACGTTTTTACCTTGTCACCGATCCGGTAGAACCTTAGTGGAGGAGGTACTACAGTGGCGATGGTCGATTGACAGAGATTTTGATGAATGTCTATGTTTTACAACCTACGAAAAAGGGTTAGGTATAGTTTCGCGGTTTGTGTATGTATGAGTGGCCTATATCCGTATTTTTCACCTCCCATTAAATCGTCTCGACCAATTTTCACGAAATTTTGGATTTAGATAAAAAATGGGAGAACCCAGAAGAGCGGTTGAATATTTCTTCTTAGGACCAACGGGGGACGACGACAAGGGGATGTATTCTTTGTTTCAACAGCTCAAACAGTTTCTTCCGGAATCAAAAGAATAATTTAGACCTTCAATATAGTTATATGTCGTATTTCTTCTAAAACAGTTTCAAGATGGTAGCTTTTTCCAATTAAACATTTTCCTAACCCTCTTCTTCCAACCTGCTGTTCATACTCAAGTTCTAGTTTTTTACAAAATTTTGCAGATATAATAACTAGAACTAACTCCACTATCTAACTAACTCCACTATCAATTAGAAGAAGTGGATAAGGGATGGTAAAATAAATTTGTCATCCCATATGTATGAGATTCGAAAAGAAAATTTTCCAATTTTTTTTCGACATTGCTTTATAATGATGTATATAAAATCTTTAATTTTTTTTCTCACGAAATGTTTTCCTGCGAAAATACTTCACGACGTGGTTTCAAAGTGGTATACGGCGAAATTTCGACATGTGGTTTCAGCGAGGATTTGATCCGTTTCATTACAAAAAGAGGTGAGGTTAGTAAGTCTGAACCTACGCTATATAAACAAAGCTCATTCTCGTTTCATTTTTCTTAAACTTCTCATCCTACAGTAAATAAATAAATAAATTTATTATCAAAAAAGCAGTACAAAATGCGTATTACCACGTGGACGACAATAAACTAATTTACTCTCCGGAAGCAAGTAAGGGACCATCCCTTCAATTCCGATCAAGAGTTCTAAGGCAGAGGCGGATTCAAAAATTTCAGCAAAAATTCCTAGATAAGATAAAGAGTTAGCTGCGAGTTATAATACATATATAATGTCAATATGTTTGTAATTTAACGCAAAAAATTTACATGTACAAATTATCGAAATAGATTATTCTGATTATAGTGCTTAAAAATCATAAGAATTGAAATAACACTAAATTCACGATTTATTATTACAATAAACATGTCTCTAGACAAAAACCCAGAGAACCTGTTCAAGAAATCCGCCTCTATCCGAAGGAAAACCGGATAAAAACCCGGGCCAGGATGGGGCTACAGAATTTATGTACACAACCGTGCCAGGGTTGAGGAAATATACAACTAAATTAATATGAGCCATAAGACAACACAATCATGCAAGAAAATAATCTGNATGGCGTGATAAAGCACAAGACGAATTTAACTTTTGTTAAAATCAATAAATTCTTTTACAGTGTAGAAGCACTGGTGCAGGAGGTAGTTTTTAACCGCGGATTTGAAGAGATTCAATTTCATAATATCTTTTATATTCTTGGGCAGGGAATTATATAGAACGATTCCCGAATGATGCGGTCCTTTTTGGCAAAGAGTGGTTAACACTCTAGGCCGATGAATATTATTACTATTGCGAGTATTGTGTTCGTGAACGAGACTTTTTCGTATGAAGCAAGGGTGGCACTTCAGTAATTCGGTCTTAACAAACACAACAGTTTCATAAATATAAATGCAGAGAAGTGTTAAGATATTTAATTCCTTAAATAAAGGTTTACACGAGTTTCAGGGGTGAGATTTACAAATTATCCAAACTATCCTTTTCTGAATTCTGTAATTTTGTGTGCTCTGACCGGAATTGCCCCAGAAGGTAATGCCGTAACGTAAATGGAAGTAAACGTTTGGAAAATATACGAAACGGGAAATACGTGGACTAACTGCGTTAACTAAGATTCGGAATGCATAACACAATTTGCTTAATTGGAAATTAAGATTGTCAACGTGACAATTCCATTTGAGGTTGTCTTGAATACGGAGACCTAAGAATTTTGTATTCGTGACAGTTTTTAATTGTGTTCCGTTTAAAGAAAGAGAAACCTGGAATAAAAATTTTGTGATACTATTGTGAAATGACATAGACACTGTTTTGTCAGTGTTTACAATGAGACTATTTGTATGGAACCGAGTTGAAAGGTTAGACAAAACTTTTTGAGCGTTGGCGTGTTTACATAGTAAATTAGAGTCATCAGCAAAAAGAACCATTTTGCAATGTGATGTGGATGATGACATGTCTTTCACATACAGTAAAAAGAGTATTGAAGAGTAGGGCCGAGAATTGAACCTTGGGGTACTCCGTAAGTAAGTGGTTTTGTTTCTGAAAGACAACGCTATTAGTATTAACGTGCTCTCTCATGATAGGCTAACTAACACTGGATTTACGAAGACATAATTATTACATCCAATATTTAAGAGATATAGCCAGTAAATTTGAGAATCAGTATGAAAATACAAAAAATTTATCTGTATTCACTGACGTAAACAGAGCTACAGGAAGTCCTAAAAACAAATTACGCTAACCGAGCTCAAGCTCAAACTATTTCAAACGAATGGACAGCATAATTAATTATTAGACTTCTCTAGTTACGGTGTGTTAAGTGTTTTTAAACAAAACGTGGTTAGAGCATTCCACCTTTTTGGCTTTCGATATTTATTGCGTTGCGTATATTTATTGCAGAAGATGTCTCAAAATGTTGGAGATAATATCATTCTACAAAACAAATTTCTGGTACGATTATGAATGTGGTGACAAGTATATGCGTAGGCTTCCACGGCCGGAGCTAATGTATACTTGGTTGTCCGGGGCAACAAGCACAACTCAAGACCAGTTCCACAAAATGGAAAATATTCACGATTTTCTTAATCGTGATTTAGTAAAATTACTCATGATAACATTATATGTGTTTCACTGTGTATAAGTAATCGTTGATTATGTTAATCGATGTTTCTGAACGTTTATCGAATTCTGTACGTTTATAGTAGTTTTTTT
The DNA here is from genome assembly GCA_002313205.1 of Laupala kohalensis. Classification (NCBI taxonomy): domain Eukaryota; kingdom Metazoa; phylum Arthropoda; class Insecta; order Orthoptera; family Trigonidiidae; genus Laupala; species Laupala kohalensis. Next base: position 37,549 of record NNCF01133105.1, on the reverse strand, counting down.
GCTTTGTGGGTAACTTGAAGGCAAACGTCGGGTGGAAAACATCTTGTTGGTTACAAGCGCCATCAATGGGTATCAGAGCATAGACTTACATGAATAGACCCAATGGTATCTGCTGTGGGTTGTCCGTGATAACATGAAGCAGAAGATACTATTTGGTATCGCTCTCTCATGAACACCCGCTGGGAGGAGGGAAGGCGGGAAGGTGAGTAATGACTTGTGTGCAGCAGTCGCAGTCAGAAAAGGAGAATCAACTTCCCCAAACAAAGTCGACGTGCGAGAGAGACAGAGATTCCAAACTTAATTTTTCTCTTCGGACTCCCTCATGCTACTGAACATAACCTATAAATCAAGCCACGAGCAAACAAGAAAACTGGAGGCTGAAGAAAATCAATTGGCGCAGCTAAAGGAAGGGACCACAGGGATTAAAGTAGATAGTGGAACGCTCATTCGATAATTTACTTACTTATTTACTTTATGTGTTTTGGCGCAGTTCAGACCATGAGGTCTGCTGTTCCACCTAACAGTTGAACTTGGGAGAGGGAATTAAGAAGGAGAGATATTAGATTACCGGGGAACTTATGGTACTGAACCGTCATCTGTCTGGAAGAGGTGAGGAAACCCCTGCTGAAAACCTCACCAAGTTCGGTCGAACAGAATTTGAACCCATGGTGCCAGTAGACCACTACCACTAATCTGGACCTTACTAGTTGTTGGTACTCTGATATTGCCCTGAAGAAAGCAAGATGGTACAGCAGGATGGCGGAAACATTGATGAAATCCGTCTACTGAGACGCAGTTCCTCCCGGAGAACCAATTATATACGTGATGATAATAAGTATCTTCTACAGTAGTATTTAAATCTGGTAGTTTAAAAAGTATTATATATCTGGTAAGTCCATTTTTAAACCAATACTACTGAACTGAAATTCATCGTTGATGTGTCACAACACTTGTACTGTTTCGTAGATTAGAGTGGACTTAAATTAACAATTACTTAAATAACATTAATTTTTATTTGAAAGTTACCGTGTTATTTATTTAAGAAGATCATTTTCAATGAAACCAATTACTTTAATATCACACTGAAATAATATATTCTTAATTTAACTGTGTTTATTATCAATTCATAACAAACAAAATTAAACTGCGACCATGTTTATTGTTTTATTATTGTTACTTAAAAACTTAGAACTAGACGTACGCTTAATTTTACGTAACAGGATGTTTGCCAATCTGGTGTTTGTAAATAAAACTGGAGACTCAATAACACAAATTATTCGGAAGTACATGATTTTTAAATAGAAACAATTTCAATCACAGGTTTTAAAAAAATCATTTGCTTATAAAATTTCATGAGGTTTAATTTACAATTGTTAGTGAACTAAAACAGCCCTTGATCGGATATAAGCAGTGTAGATTACTTACTGTAATTAAAATGTCTAGAATAAAACAGTTCGTCAAGAACAGAAGATAACGAGTTATGGTAAGACACTTCGAAGAGAAGGCGGAAATAATGAACGTAGAATTGGGTTGACGGAATTAAATCCCTGGGCCAAATTTCGGAGATAAATTCCCAATTTTGTCGCTACATGTTTATGATTTTAAAAACTATATAATTTTTACATTTTTAAGTTTACTTCAACATTCAAAGAACAATGTTATCTATTCAACTGCAATTAATACATTGGTAAATAAGGTTTCGCGTTCTCCATCGTCATTCAATAATTACAATATAATTATCTGCGACATGCTGATCATACTTGTTGTTAACAGTGGCAAATTTAAAGGGGGATTGAGTGGATGGGGGGTGCTTCCGGGCTCAAGCCCCCTCCATCTAAAAATGACATTTTTTTGTAGACCTATAATTCACATCGAGTAGTGAAAATGTATTTTTACAGAATCGTCATTTATTAATTTATACACATCTTAATTACACCTTCTGAGATGCGACTTTCTAGTGACATTACAAATTTTAGAACGAATCCTTGATGTGACTGCTGGGATATCCAGAGTCCCAATGTAGATATCGAGCTTTGTTATAGTATGGCCAACACAACCAGAGGTACAGAACAGAAAAAGCAGTCTTCAATAAAGTCTTGGATATTGCGTCAATAACTGAATTGCGACATGAGATTGAATGTAAGGGTCACTGTACAGTAAGAAAGCATGTACATAAATCCAATCCAACATCGAAGGTTCAACTCCAAAAGAATATTACAAAAAGAATGTGTTCAATCCCTTCTTCGACACACTTATATGTGAGCTGTCAACAAGATGTTCTCCGATAAGTGATTTAATAAAACTTTTCAGCCTCATTCCACCTTTTAACACAAAATTTGACGTTGAAAATGATATGCTATAGCATCGAAATATTGTCCTGATACAAGTGAACTCAAACTCACGAATGAAAGTAATTTATGGAATGAGCATTGGAGAAACAAAAAGGAAATACCACTGACAGCAATCGATGAATTTTTTCCTAATGTTAAGGAGCTTCTCCAAGTACTTGTGTGATACCAGTGACATCTTGGTCGGGAGAAAAGTTTTTTAACAATGAAGTTGACGAAAATATACCTAAGATTCACTATGCCAGATGAGAGACTAAATAGATTATCGCACATGAACATTCATAAAAGTAATATAATTCTTGACCCCTTGAAAGGTATTAACTTGTTTGCCAAATTCGTCCAAGGCGTTTAAAATATTTATATGCAGATTAAGTAAACTTGTTTTTTACAAAGTCAAAATATATTATATTTTCTGTGTTTTTTATTAACTAAGATTAACAATTTGGTTTTTATCTTGTATCTTTTTTAATTTACTAATTAATGAATTCAATCTACGTTAATACCAAAACGTAAAACAAACTAATGATGAGATTTCAAAACGCCGATTTTAAATTGATATGGGAAAAATGTCATATGTATCACACAAACCAATTACAAAACTGATATTCTGCCGGGATATTATTTGAGGACCTTAAAATTACATCATTTACAAACAAATTACAAACAAACATTTACAAATTGCAAACTTTCTGTACCCTCACATCTCCCTCCCGGAGATCACAGCCCCCCCTCTAAATAAAATCCTGGATACGACACTGTTGGTTAACTATCAATTGTTTTAATATTGTTAGTTCTTTTACGAAGAATTATTTTCGTAAATATAAATATTCGCGTTCAAAAAGATATTTCGGTAAATTTTTTCATGTATACAATACGTTTCAAAAAGACCATCTAAGATTATGTTGTAAACTAGCTGCGTACCAGCAGCTTTGCTCGTGTCAATTGTAATGCGTCTGCAACTTTATTCAATCTCACATTCCCAATGATAACCAGTAAGAATGTTATCCATTAATATTGGTGGTTTGATAGTATTGGCGTGAATCCTCAATCCCTTGTTTTCACTGTGAAGATAAGATTTTAGAAAATACAAATTTCAGAATTCATTTAAGCATCAATAGATATGAAATGTATATCTTAGCTGATTGCCGAGCGTTGCCCGGTTTTTTCTTCTAGCAATCTTCTTTCATTCAGAAAAAAATAAAATGTATCTATATTGTAAAAAAAATAATTTTACTTACTGTTTTTTAATCGTACATATAGCATACTAATTTCACTAATTCATAAAAATAAAAATTTGATTGTTCATATTTCACATTTTGAGTTTCATCTTCAGTAACAAGAATAAGTAAATATTTGAGTAATACGCCCTCGAGCAAGGAAAATCTAGTTACCCGTAAGAGAAACAAATTAATCTAAGTATCACCGATTAGCGTAGCACACCACTTCACTCTTAGGAGAGTTAGAGGTATTTAAGTTAGGTATGCTGAACTTGCACTTAAATGGCATCATGCCTCTGTTCATCTGAAATGTCCCGAAATCAATGGATTAAATACAAATAACTGTCTTTTTCGATAAAATACTTTTACATGATTCTCCCTTCACCCTCACCCCCGGGGATTTAAGGTATGTTTACCTCCCCTTCCCCCAATGGTAACTCAATTCTGACATAGCATTGGAAGTGTTTTTATTCATCTCAGTAACTCTCAAAGCTAGGAATTCCACACTAATATCGTCCATTTTCAATCATTTTTCCTGCCCCGCTCTTCCCGACCTCCATCTCTTGGGGTACCGTGCCTTAATGGAATCTGAACTTGAAATTAGCGGTGTTGGTAGTTTAATTAAACATCTCATCAACCCTAAAACTATGGATCAGATGCAATCTTTTTTAAGTTCAAAGTTAGTTTTCAATTATTTTTACACATAAACCCATTTCCACCCCTTCTCCCCAAGGGGTGTTAGTGATGTCTTTCTTCCATGAGAGCAGAATTTATACATAAGGATTTAACCAACAATTCAGCGACGGTGAAAACTGTGAACTCTTAACTGGTATCTGTCATGTTCGATAATTTTTTCATGATATATACGGGTTGATGTGGCGTCATCGGGAGTGTCACTACTAACATCAGCGGCACCGGAAACTTTAATCTCAACATAAATAACAGTCATTTTCCTTAATTTTTATACTTCTACCCCTTTTCATCCCTTCCCAAATGGAGAATATGCCCTCACAGGGGGTGATCGTGAACTTAACGGAATTGAGAGTGTGATTCCGCTCGTGCGTCTTAATGATTTATACAACACCAATATCGGTAAATTTACCTGTTCCCCATTCCCATCCCTCTCGCAGGGATATGATATATTATCTCTAATGTGGAATTCAAATCACACAATTTCTTATGAATATAGATTAACAATATACAGAAGGAAGAAATATAAAAACACATGAATTTGGACTAACAATTTTGATACAAATTCTGCACACAGATTGATAGACAGAGGAAAATATTCTTTTAACTTCATAGCCGGAATGTAAGACCCGAAGAAATACATTGTAACATGAAAACATAAAATAATATTACTATTTATTTTTGTGTTATTTTTCATTTTACATTTATCTGTGAATATCTTCAAGATTTTAACAACAACTTTACTGTGGATGATCCCAGGAGTTAATCTGTTATTTTGTTACATCATTTGCGGACAATTGAAAGTTTTATTAAATACTTACAATCAGTTTAAAACAAAACTACAAAAGTCATCGATTAGTCTTCCGGAAGTAATAAAGAGATAATCCCTGCATATGCCAAAAGTAAGGTAAAGAACGAAAGAACTTATTCTTAACACTTTTTTATAGAAGAAACGTTTCCAACTGAAGGGAGATAATCTATCGCATTATTTATTAAAAGTAAACAATACTCGTTATCCTGTAGATTACAAACTTCCTTTGATCATTTTATGCTATTTTATTAGATGTTTATATTTTAGTAAATAGTATTTTGTAGATGAAGTAGCATAGATGTTGATTCGTTTGATGACAGCAGGTATTTAAGGACGTTAAGGACGTCAGTAAATTAAGATTCATCCAAGTGACAGGGTCTTCACTGAGTTCTACTTTTCCCCCCTGACATTTATTTATTCTACCGTATTAGTTAACTTATCGTTTATGTTTAAGAGATTAGTACACTCCTCTGTGTTCTAGTTTACTTTGTTCACATCTCATTGCTATAATTTCTTTTTAGTTTTACGAACATAAATATATTTTAAATTATTAATACACCATTTACAACCATACATTTGCAATTTAAACATTTATATTTTAAATATTCTCCCATTTCAACGTATTCGCGCCATCATCAGGTGTTTAAATTATTACTAAATAAATATCAACAAATAACATAAATTTAAATCACATTAAATTTAAACTTGTGGAAGGCGAACGGGTGGTGTAGTGGTTAACATCCCAGCTATTAAAGCTGGAATTGGGGGTTCGATTCCCAGCTCGTTGCCATTTTCACCTGGCTGAAAGTTATCACAAATCTTCTCCACGTGTAGGGTACACGGAAGAAATATATGCATAATTTAAACTAGTGGTGCAAATCCATTGCACATGCTTTCTCATATACGTTTCTCCGTCTGTAGCATAGAGTGAGAAAAAATTATATTGTGAAAGGGTCATTTCTGGCGCGGTCCTCTATACTTTGGGCGTCTTCTAGTGCAATATTCATGCTCAAAGTCGCTAGATAAACTTACTTGAGTCTTTTATTTGGAATATGAAAGTAAAATAAATATTCAGAATATTATTTCCAAACATACAGCAACATATAAGTCATAAATATCGTAAAAGTGTTAAGTAAATGTAATTTCTTTGTAGACAGAAATTGATGTATTTTCGTATCTGTAGTGCGTTTACTGTCCTCCTGTGCGTATATATATAATTTCAGTTTACGAAAAGTGTATTCTACGTCTGTTTGGTCCATTTGCACGACTAAATATTATTCAAGCTTCTTGAAACAGTAAACTAAGGTGTAAGTGTAGCAGACAAATTATTTTACTGCGTCTATACCAAACTTTCAAGCGCAATACCGGTAGTGCGGATGCAATGCATATTCAATGTACTTAATGTACAGAAAATTTAATCAAAATCGTCGAAGTCGTTTTCGAGAAACATTCAAAAGAGTATTATTTTGACCTTCATGTGAAGTACCCTTTGTTTTCAAGTAATAGAGCACGTGCGTCAACAACAAGTAAATTCTACCGTAAATACGAAATGCATTTATCCAGAATCGCTGCGCACAGATGGACAGACGGATGGAAGTTATGCCAAAAACCACTTTTTAAGAATCAGAGATCGCCAAAACGGATATTTCAGTCGAAATCACGCTTTCGAATTGTTTCACGATTACAAAAATTTCTATATTCTACGTATATGAGAAAGTAATAAAATTATCGTACATTACTTAAATGAAAGCTTGTTTTAAGAAATGTTTTTATTTATTGTTTTATTTCATATTTTTTAGTTTAAGGATTTGTTTATTTATTTGTCACAATAATTAATCTTGCTTGTTCATTTGTATTATAGTACTCAAAATATCTTTTAAATACAAACTTGTATTAATATAAATAACTAGCATAAACGATATATCATCCGTGAGATAATCCTTTCGATAGCATAAACATCTTTTGAGAAACGATCGTAATAAGATAAGAAGTTAAAACGAAAAGTGTAGATTATGCAATGCGTTGTACTTACTTGTATGGAAAAGACGGTTTCAGGGAAACCTTCCCGAAAATAATTCGCCTCGAGTTATCACGGAATGAAATCGTTATAAAGAAAAAAACTTTTTTAAAAGTTTTTATTGGAAATAGACATTATAATATTGCATTGTCAGAGGGTTTGTTGTGTGCCAAATTTCAGTTCAATCAGTTGAGGGTAACTGGTTTAAAATTCAGTTGCAAGATTTGGCCCAAACATTCGAACTAACAAGTGAAGTTAAATAAAAACTTGTACAAATATACTTTTGTAATGTTTGTCTTCTTCATAAAATTGCTGTTTAGAATTTTATTTTCTATACTTTTATATTTTTCACGTTCAAACTTCGGGGTAAATCCCATTCACCGTCATGTTCCCTGCTACTCAATATCGGTACGGAAATGATAACAATTAGTGTAAGGGCCTGAAGAATTCCTCAGCCAATTTTTATTTACATACTAATTTATTTTGATTTCCTTATCTTAAAGTATATGTAGGGATGGTATACATTTGAGACACTCGATTCTAAGAATTCCGATCTCAAAAATGGCCGATTTACTGCTGGGGTGTCTCTTAACTTAAGGAAAACCCACATTATTTTATGGCTAGGTTCAGACCATAAGGTTTGCTCTTCTACCCAGTGGTGGAACCAAGGGGAGGGGGTGATTGCCCCTTGGCCCAGTGGTGGAATGTGATTTGGCTTTGCAAAATACATAAAAGAGCGCGTTAACGAACTCGTTAAATATTTTTTCATTTGATTTACAATATCTAGTTCCTGGTTAACATCGCCGGGATTTGCATTACCGACATTTGTAGCTACTTATCCTTTCCATGGCATTTTGTCCCGTAAGGTAAAGGAT
>NNCF01133105.1:1634-20118 GCA_002313205.1 Laupala kohalensis | reverse complement strand
CAGGGTTCCTTATCCCCTTAACAAATTGACTGAATTGTTTATTCACAATATTTACCAATTGACTTAAAACAACCATGCTCACACCCCCAACATCACAACCATGCTAACAACCCCAAAAATGCCATAAAAATTCCTAGAAATCCAAAAGCCTGGTATTAATTACTACCAGTTAGTAATAACATTTACAATTATCAATGAATTCAATGTCTACTGTCATACTCGCTCATCTTTTTTATGCCCTCAATATTTACACAATTCCAAAAGTTCTGAGCGTAGGCCTTAATCATCATAGTTCGTAGCACACGGTCTTCTTGTCGCTGCTAATAAATCTGAATGCAACCAGTGTTTTCAGGTTACCTTAGCATTGATGATCAGATCAGTTCAAATAATGGGTGCGGAGGTACATGCCCTTGAAAACTGTTTCAGCTTGCCCTTTTCGTCCTTCCTCGTCTCGGTCAGCCCTCCATTCAGTAGACCAGCCGCGCGGTTCTAGGAAGTATCAGTACCAGTTAGGATTCCCTCGTCGTCCTAGTCACAGCGTTCACCGCCCTCATTCCATTCATTTTTAGAAGAAGTTCGTTCAACTTCACGCAACGCGATAAAAGTCTTTACTACCCCCACTTGTTGCGAAAGAAAACTGTTGAAATCCGAATAGTTCTCGGATGAGTCCCGAAGTTATACTTCATAGAATGTAATTGGAACATGATGGTCCGAATGACTGATTGAGCGCAAGGAAACTGGTAACATGAGCAAAGCATGATGCTCGCAGAATGAAGTTTCGAGTTAATGATGTCTCGAATGAAAAAGATATATCAGATTAAATGATGTTTCTCGAAAGAATCTGACAAAGTTTCTCAAATGAACAGCCGAATAAGATTCTCAATAATGAAGATGCTCTAAGTGATCCTCGACTGCCACCTTGTCCTGCTTTTATCACCTTCCCCACTCTGTCCCTCAGAAGCTCTCTCACGTGATTATAATTTTGAAATCCATGTGACTATCTTTTGCCAATACTGTTAAATTTCCACTCCATGCGGAGCTCGTATAATCGGGTGAATTTAGATGACGAGTGCTAGTTCCTGGCCACTCAGAACGTTTTTTCATTTGGGAAAGTTTTCGTTACCTAAACGGTCGCGTCTCTTCCAACCGTCTCCTCACTTCAACACTTTTTAGAATAAGAGATCCTAAATTTGGACGCTTTTGAACCTTTAACCGCCATCCTTGTCTCCCGCGCATCTCTTGCCAACCGCTCCTGCGACGCTCGACAAAACGGTCGCGGCCTCGTGGAGTTTATTATCTTATTGACAGTGATTCCGAGCTACGGGTCGAGCTGCCTCACACCCTGCTCCCTGGTCGCTGCCTGTTGCGGTCCCTTTAAATTTGTAAAGATCTTTCATTTCCTTGCTCCCACGCCATGTGTCTCCCCGCCATTGTTTACATCTATTCCCAACGTCGACCTTCTCTCTTTCAAAATATATTTTGTAATTTTCCGTTGCTTCCCAGTTTGAATCTAATGACGCCATCCCTTGCGTTAACAATTCTTTTGCCTCCCACTTCTTGGTCAAAAATAAACTCGTTGTTGCCGAGGCTCTTTCCTTTCGCCTCAATTTTTATGACTCTTCTCAGACAAAGCATCACCAACCTTTAGTTGTGGCTAAAATCCTCGTCTTCCCCTCCTACAGTGCTATGGCAACGTTCTCGGTATTTTTCCGCTTGTCAACGGACATTTTTAAATTCTTATAACATTACTCCATCTATTAAAAATTAAGAATTAAACAATTCTTACAATATATAAGATACCATGTGTACATAAGATATTCCTACCGTCCCCCCAAAATCGCAGACAAACTGATTCTAAAACGTCTTAATATGCACTTTTTCAAAACCAAAATACTTACATTGCATCAATTTGGAATTTCGCGAAAGCCATTCAACTTCACATCAACTACTGCGCCCAACTGAATTTGTACTAAATATAAAGTACTGCCTTGCCGTATTATTGGACTTTATACAACCATTGGACATGGCTGGCACAACGAAATTCTCTACGAACTTTGACAAATAGGCACTCCGTAACACCAATTTGATATCATTAATAGCTTTCTTAACAATTACTCCTTCTCCGTTAAGATACGGACATAATAGACCTATCTAATCCACGCCAAATCGTGACAAGCACCTCAGGTTATCCACTTTCTCCAACCCTTTTTAACATTTTCGTAGCCGATATGCCTTTCTCGCAAAACGCTAAAATAGCGACATTTGCAGATGATACCTTAATATTCTCAGCACATAGGGATATTAATGTTCACGTAACAAACATACAAACACGTAACAAACACATCATTGAATGCAAACACATTAACATTATCATTAACAAACACATACAAATGTTCACGTAACAAACATATCATTGAATGCTATAGAAGATTCGACTAACATCTGAAAAATTGATCTAATTCCTAGCAAATTCCAATTCACTATTCACTCTACACCTGATCTCCCACCCACCTCCACTCTCACTTCAAACTGGCAATATCCAATGGACCACCTTCCAAATGTCAATTAAATATCTTGGAGTAGTATTATATACAAATATATTATACGTTGACCCAATAAAATACATCAGAGATTCCTCCAACTAAAACCCATCATTCACAGAAAATCACCTCTAAAATTAGAATGCGCCCTCTTGATATTTCTCCCATTTCTACTTTATGCATTTTTTTTCAATTTAAATGTGTGTAGACTCCATACCTAAGAACTTCTTTAACTGGAGTCGTTGTGTCGTATTCTTCGTGTTCTTCTCCTTGTTCGTGTACTTCATGTAATTAGATGGGTGTGCTGTAAGGCTTCTTTTGTATGAGTGGCTTGTATTGAGTGGTCTTTTTAATTATGTGTCTTGTTTTGATGGTACACCTCTCTGCCACTCAGCAGGACGAATCCATCTCCTTGAATTCGGACTTCACCCCGGTGAGTACCCGTCGCTATCCTCCAGAAGGAAGGTAGGTTCTACTGTCTAGCTTTGGTTGCATTTCATATCCTACTTCTTGTGGTGCGGGATTTCTTCTTCCATTCTTTCGTTGTAGTCTCTTCTTTGTTTTTGTTCCAAGTTTGGTTTGGTGTTGTCAAGTTTAGGGGTTTTAGTATTAGGGTATGTCTGTATGGTTAATATTGCTGTCTCTTCTTTGTGATTTCTAATGTCAAGGTTTGGAAATGATCATAGTCTTGTCTCATCTTTATCCACTTAGGTTTGTCTTGTGTTTTTCGTAGTTCTAGCTGGAATTTTGTCTCTGTTCTTGGTATAGTGGACAGTTCAGAAGTATGTGGTTATCCGTTTCTGTTTTCTCGTGATCAGACGGGCAGATCGGGTTTTCCTTCAGGCTCATGCGGTTGAGGTAGTCCATAAAGAAAACATGACCAGTGAGGAACCGTGTCGTGCTTTGCTGCGGCCGGAACAACTTGTTCTGTCTCGTGAAGTTGATCTTCGGGATGTTTTCGTATGTTGTCGTTCCATCTTCTGTGTTCTCCCATCGGTTTTGCCATTACATGAGCGTCGTTTGGGTGATTTGGCTTCGGGTTTTGACCCAGCTATCTCGAGTTATCTTGTAAGTTCTGTCACTCTTCAGATGGTATCATGCGGGCCTCTTGTGGATATCTAAGTCCAGTGGAGTTTTTCCCGCGATTGTTTTTAACCCGCTTGTGGCCGCTGTTCTGTAAGACCTTGGTATGGGTATTAGTGCTGCACAACAGAGCCCGTTTTTTGGTGCGATAAGCCTGCTCCATGGCCCCATACTAAGGCTGCGTAACTGACCATCGGTATGAAGGCCTTGTCGTAAATTGTGTGCAACATTTCCCTGTCGAAGTTGAACTCTGCCCTGCATATTCTTCTTAGCTTGTGGAAGAATCTTTTGTCTCTGGGCGTTCTTTCCTTTATGTGTTGGAGAAAGGCTAGTTTGTGGTCTATCGAGACACCCAAGTATTTGAAGAGTCTGGTTTGTGTGATTCATCGACCTTGTATTGTTAGTTTGGGAGACCAGTTGATGTCTAATGTCGGTCCAAACGGCATTTTCTGTAGTGAGATTTTTAGTTTACCTTTGTTGCACCAATCTTCTAGAACATCGAGGACTTCTTGAGCTGTCTTCTCCAGGTCCCGTCTGCTGTTTCCACGAACTATAATTGCCACGTCGTCTGCATATGCAATAGCTTTTTGCATATGCTCTTGTATTTTCAATTTTTCTAAGCCCTTCGTCGATAAGTATATTCCACATTACAGGGCCACAGTTCTACCCCTGGAGGCAGTCTTTAGTGAAGAGTTTATAAGAAATTCTGGTGGTTAATGGTAATCAGAGCCTGTCTATCTTTGAAGAAGCTGCCATACATTATTCTCAGGTATGTTGATATCTTGATTTCTCTTGGTCTTCTCATTATGGGTGGCCACCAAGCGTTGTCGAATACACCGGATATGTCTGCAAAAACTGTTAGTTAATATTTGGTTTCACGATTGCTAATGGTTAGCAGGAGGTGGTTGATTGAATCCTCAGTAGGTTTGTTAGGTCTAAAACTAAACTGAGTTGGACTTCATACATTTTCCGTGTCATGACAGTTCGTGATTCACTTAGTGCTTATCTTCTCCATTATTTTTTCCATGCTTGGGAGAAGACATATAGAGCGATAAGATTTATCTTCATGATCAGGTTGGTCTGGGAATTTCTTGATCACTGTCGGCGTAGCCGTTTTCTTTATATTTTCGGAGAGTCTCCCTCTGAAAGACATTGGTTTAGTAAGTCTTTGTAATATTGTTTGACAATGGGGAGAGTTTTCTTCATAATTTCATTGGTAATTACGTCTTTCCCAGAGGTTTTCCCCGGGTTTAGTGAACAGACTGCCTCTTGTATCACTCCTATTTTAATAGATGATTCTTCCTTTCCTAGTTCTGTTGGTTCTTCTTCAGCGCTCCTTTTCCATCTCTCTCTATCTTCTTGTTGCTCTTGTGGTTCCCAGCGGCTGTCTTCGTCAGGTAAGAGCTAGTCAAGGAGTTGTGTAGCTGAGTCATCCCATTCCATTGTTTCGCTGGTTTCTGCCTTGAGAGAAGAGAGGATTTGGGGAATCACAAGGTGGTACGGTAAGCCGCAAGAATTGAGTTGGGTTGCTTGTATGATGAACTCCTCCCATTTATGTTTCTTTGTTTTTGTAATTGCTTCATGGAAGGTGTTTCGTGCCGTCTTATAGTTTTGTCTGTGCTCTACGTCGAGCCTGTTTGCTACTTAAGCCATTGTAGTTTGCGTCTGGCTTTATTAATTAGATGTCGGAGAGTGGTTAGCTCCGGAGTCCACCAGGGGACTGTTTTCCTTCTATTTGTTTTTAAGGGTATCGCATAGTCCACAGCTTCTGTTATAATTTTTGTCAGCTCTTCTGCTTTTTGGTCACTTGTCATGTTCTGATTGGTTATGTCTTGTTTTCGTAATTTTTCTTCTAGTAGTGTTATGTAAAGGTCCCAGTCAGCTTTTGTGCAGAAGCACAGCTTTCTCTTTTCAATTACTTCATCACTTGTGCCTTTGTCTATAGTAAATGTGATAGCGTTGTGGTCGCTACTTGTTGTGGTCTGCCAAATTCTTCATTCTGATATTCCTAGTATTGTGTGGTGATTGTTAGGTCTATGAATGAGGAGCGGTCATCCTTTTCGAAAGTTGGGATTTTACAGTCTATCTCGTTGGCTAAGAAGAGGTCGTTGGCTTCAAGAAATTCTTTTATTTCTTCTCCTCTTTTATCTGTTAGGAAGTCTCCCCAATGGTGGGATCGGGTGTTGGTGTCCGTTCCTGTGATGACCCTTTTTCGTTTGAGTTTTTCGAGCGTTTCTTGGAGTCTTTGTATATATTCTTTGAAACTATCTATAACTTCGCTGTACTGGAAGTACGTTGAGATTAGGTAGATAGGTCGTTCTGGTGTGCTGATTAGGTAGCCCACAATGTTGTGGCCTTCTGCATTGTGCTATTTTGAGGGCTGTTACATTGGGGTTCATGATCGCTATCGCTGCCATGTTCTCTGTAGGTTCTTCTATTATTGGATGGTGCAAGCTTGTGCCAGAGGTTTTGTCTCTGCTTATTCTTCTTGAAGGAGTAGTATATCTATTTTCTGTCTTAATGCAAAGTCTTCAACTTCTGCCATTGCTTTTTGGCTTCTTGCACAATTCAACCGTAATATTTTAATCCCCATAATAAATTAATTTCTTTCTTTTTCTAAGGCCTTTCTATATTCACGACATTTCTTGTTATTTGTTTGGTTGTTTGCATTATTCTTTCGTCTTGCGCAGTTGACACAAGTGGGTTTCTCCTTCGTCAGGACTAGACAGTCTTGATAGCTGTGTCATTCTTTGGAATAGTGTCTACAGATTGGTATTTCTCTTCTGCAGTGTTTTGCTTGGTGCCCATAAAGATGGTAATTGAAGCAGTGTACTGGGACACAGTATACTTCACGTCTATAAGACGTCCAGTCTGCGAAAATACGTCCTCTTTGTATGACACACCACCATAATCTGGGATGTACCTCAACAATCGAGAGATTAGTTTGGGAGTTGGCATCGCCATTCTTATCGGACATTTTGCATTTGACAAAGAAGTGTTTCCTGCAGCTTTCTTCTGTCTCTTCCGGGAAAGATTTCCACCTTAATTCTTGTAGGAACTCTTCCTCCGTTTTCTCTCTTTCTACATTGTAGATTATTAGTTTAGGGTACTACTTGCGCCTCTATTTGACTAATATGGAAATTTGGTTGTGTACTGCTTCTGTTAGTTTCTTTGCTTCTTCTTTGTTGTCTGTCTCAACTAGAACTGCTTTGTTTTGAAGACGTTTTACCCTTCTTATTTTGATGTTTGCTTTATTGATTCTGATAGGTATGTCAATTTCTTTCTGTGTATCTATAGAAGATGTAACGTTTTCTGGATCTTTAGGAACGACTAGGATCGTAGCTTGATTATCTTTGGTTTGTCTTGATTTTGATTTTCTTGAGGTGCTGTCTCTTTGTTGGTTGCTGGCGTGTGTGAATAAGATTGGATCGGAACTGTAGCTGCTGCTAACTTCCTGTCCTCCTCCAGAGTTTTAGTAAATCTATTGTTTGTTGTGCTTCTCTTTGTTCTGCTTTACTTTCTCTCAGTTCTGAGAGGATTTTTGTAAAGAGGATTGTTATACTATCCAGTGCAACCATGGATTTTTTTAGGGTTTGTTTTCCTTTTCCTATTCTCATAAAATCGATGAGCTCTTGTTTTACTTTTTGGAAGGCTGCCATTGGCTCATTGTTGTCTGAAATATAGCCATTGTTGTCCATTTCCTCCGTTTCTCCCCCACCGCGCAAGCGCAGGGGATTGTAGGTAGTTGTCATATTCGGACTAAACTGTCTCCAGGTTGTGGTTTCTGAGGCTGTCATCAACAGCGCCCAGGTCCTTACAGGATCTCTTGCCTGTGGGTGGTTTCTCATATTTTGACTTAGGAGATTTCTGTCTTCTTGTTCGGCTTCTGGGAGGAAGCTGTTTTGGTATTATAGATCTACTTGATATCTACTCTACCATGATATCACCGCTTCGTCGCTAGTCATCCCGACCAACGTTGCCTAGTCGTAGCCCTCGGGGAGGGGGGTGGAGCTCTTCATATTCCAAGATCGCACTGTCGCATGGATCGCAGGTTTGCGCCGCTGAGGGATCGCCTTGCTCAGACGGACGCGGTACATCCACATGTACGTTCTCGAGCACAATGGTTCCGATAAACGCACTATGGGTACTACGGTCTTACTTTATGCAAGTCCGATATGCGACTTCGCAACAAAAACACACCAATAAACAAAATATAGATATTTCAGAATAAGTTTCTAAGAAAGGTTCTAAACGCGCCATGATACATAAAAAGTAGGAACTTACATAAAGAACTACAATTCCCGACAATAGAACAATGAATAATAAACTCGTCAAAAAATTCTACGGTGGTCTTCCTCACGTCTCGGGAGTCCTTCACTTCAAACTTCGAATTTCCACAAATTAACCTACACACATTCTAAGTAAATACGCATATAGCAACTTGCTCATCCACACTAGCAATCCATAACAAACTCCAACCCTTCTCATAATCAAATAATCTCAGAATTCTTACTGTTTAATTTCACTTGGAAGTCTGCATTGACTTACCAGTTCAATCATTTCGTCATGCTCTCTGCAATGAAAATTCGAACATCACCTGTGGAGCAGAAATTCAGAGTAGTGGATTATGTAAAAAATTGGGGGGGGGGGAATTTTAGAAAATGTTTAGATTTTATAAGCGTGGTAATTAACTTGCTCCGCATCCGCCACTGCCGCCACCATATTGCCTCAGGAGGGCAATTGATAAGAAACGAAATTGTAACTGATATTTAGCATGTTAAGGTACGAAATCAGTAACTGATAGGTAGCTATCAACTAAGCAATTATATCCGCGCTGACTGAAGTCAACTTGTTGTCAAGAATAGTTGCCAACTATTAAAAAAAAGTTCGAAATATTCACGAAAGTAGTTCTTATTAATTAATAATTAATTTTACTGGTTTTTACTATCGGGTGAGGACAATTATTTTGAGACTTTAAAACTTGATAATAAATTTAGATTGTCGTTTTACTCTTTCTTTGACACGGGTCGCATTGTCTTCAGTCACGTAATGTGGCTGCCATATCCGTAAGAACATTATTTTCCATAGTTTTGAATTATTCTTGTAAATATCCCGTAAGGTGTAAAAATTTTAACGTCATTGCGTTCCTATTTCCATTTGCTGTGCCATATTTTTCGTATGTTCAGCCGGTACTTTTGCCAGAATATAAATAAAACATAAACGCGGGAAAGTTCTCCATATAAACCCATAGTAATATAAAGCCAAAAAAATCAAAATCATACCGTAAGGGTATCGCCATTGGACGGAATGATATAAACGTAAGGGTACTTAAGCCTGGTCTCTCTGACGGACACAATACCATAAAAATGTTTATTTGTAAGGACATAATAATAATAAAAGTTTGTAATGATACAAAAATCGACATAAAAATGCCAGGGGAACCCACAAAATACTTTTCTTCAACTTCATACTCGGATTTTCAACAGCACATTATATCTTCCCGGAGACAAGATCAGTGGCTGGTGGAGGTCCAGCCGTCTGCGAGAGGTGGTTCTCCTTCGCCGCAGCCTTTGTGTGACTCTGGCTTTCCGAAGAGACCAGACGTCTGCGTCAGCAGCAAAGTAGAAAACAAAGAATCGCGAAATGTTCTGTTCCTTTGCCGGTCCACCAGCAGCGTCTGTGTGGGCAATGGGGGCGGAGATTACTAAAGCGAGGAGAGTAGCGCAGTGGAGAGAGGCGATAGATTGTTTGAGCGAAATTCCGCTCAACCGTGTGACGCGACAACTTGTACCTAGAAAAAAATTATCAACATATTACGAGAAATTGAAGAACGTTTTTTACGATTATCCCTGACAAAAAGTGTTTTTTACATAACTATCTCAATTTGACCAGTTTACACAGATGAATACGAAGTTGAAAGAAACGGAAAGAAAAAAATGCTACGAAAATGGACACAAGATGTGTCTACCTGTTTTCTTACATTCGTTGAGTTGAAACTTCATCATTCAAGATATTTCACAAGATTATATCATTACAAACTTTGTCAATTTTTATAGTTTCAAACGTTAAGGTAATATATCAAAATCAGAGAATAATTTTTAAAATATGGAAAAGGAAGATATTTTCTTCTATATATATGATTTTTTAAATGTTGCTAACAAGTAAAAAATGTGGTAACTCTTTCTTTGTTTCAACTATAATAATCAAATCCCAATTTCAGTGTTATTGTCAACTCCTATCGATGGACCAAAAACCTGTCCTTCATTAACTGTAGATCTATACACGAATCTGCATATTACATCTTCTCCGATACTTTCCTCCGGTGATTGTCATGGTTCAGACTTGTACAGCACTCTTCATTAATACCTTTTCCATGCCCCAGACATAGTCACTACTGTGATTTTAGTCACTACAAGAACATTAGTAAATATAAATTTTTTCATTTCTCATGCATTATTTATATGAACTCTTACAATTTTTCTCTAGTTGATAATAATTGAAAATATTAATTCAATAGAAAAAATATCTTAAATCTACTTTTTCCGCATACCTTGTCTTAATTATCCCAATATTCCACGAATATTTCAAATTTCATTGTAGTATCAGTCAATTTCTTCAAGTTATGCTGTCCAGTAAATCAATTGTCCTGTAATACTTTGAATGTCCTCTTGATGTCTTAAATCCATATCGCGAACATTCCCAAAAAGCACAATTTATCATCGTATTCCTCATTGCTGATGCATTAATTTTATGAACTCTCTCTATTTAATTCAGGTATGCATTGATGTGTCCTTGTACACTCAGTATTGCAATATATTTTCATTTGTCTCAAACCATTTTCTTATCTGTTCTGCATATCTTACACCCTTCATAAAACAATATGTTTTCTCATAGCCTTCTTTTCACAACTAATTTGCTAACTTATTCCTAATTTCTGCATGTTCTGAAAAGAGAGTTCGCACGATTTTTCTCTGCACTCCCTTAATACGCCTTCGCTCTCCTCTACTCGGAAGCAACTATATTTTCTTTCAATTAGATCATAAACAATGTGAACGCCCAGAGTACAACACGATATTATCATAGAAATCTCTTAGATTGCGGTGAACCTCACCGCCAGGTAACAGATTAATCATGTTACGTCGAATGAAAATGGGAGACGGGACCGGGAATCGAACCCGGGACCTTGAGCTTTGCGCGCTCATGCGCCTACCGACTGCGCCATCCCGTTCGCCACCCGCGCCGGCACGGGTGGCGAACGGGATGGCGCAGTCGATAGGCGCATGAGCGCGCAAAGCTCAAGGTCCCGGGTTCGATCCCCGGTCCCGTCTCCCATTTTCATTCGACGTAACATGATTAACGATATTATCATTATTTCATTAGTAAACATTACAGGATATTTATTATTTCCTCTCTTTTAATTTTATTCTTCTCTCTTCTTCAGTTTTTTCAATTTCTCTTTACTAAATATTGCGTTTTATAACTTGCATTCTTTAGGATTTCTCTTCACTCCTTATTCGGCTGGCTAACTATTAACTATTTTGTTCTGATGTATAAATAAATTTATCTTCCATTTTAGTTTGGCAATTTCAGTGCGTCACGTTAAAATCTTACATCATTAACATCCTATCAAAAATTTCATTTTGTCTTATCTTTGTTATTAATAAATAATCTCTATTGTCTATATTGAAATATTCCTATTTTCAGAGTACCTTTAAATAATTACGTATCACAAATCATTAACGTCCTATCAAATGATTATATTATCTTTGTTATTTATTAGTTATCTCTATTGTCTATTTTGACATCATCCCATTTTCTAATTTCCATTAAATAATTACCTCTTTCGTTTGTAATGTACATTTGCCGTACCCATTTTCCATATATGCATCAGATGATTGTTCTGGATTTTGAATTTCACATTATTTTTCGCTCTTTATATTCCGGTCGGAATGAAACGGTGATGATAACCATGGATGTAAGGAATTGCTGAGAAACAATATTCTCAATCTGCGTCACAGCTCATACCTGCAATGAAGAACATTTCATTGCTTATTTTCAATATTTTCGCGATTCTTCAGAACCCTTAGCGCTATATTGCGATGTTCAAATATCTACATAGAGGTCTTTACCAGGAGTTCAAGATAAATTGACATTAGCGAATGAGATAAAAAGAGGTTTAAATAAAATTAAACTAACTTAACGTTCGGGTGTTTGATATAAATAAATAAATAAATTTATTGTCAAAAAACAGTACAAACTGCGTATGACCACGNAACTAATTTACTCTCCGGAAGCAAGCAAGGGACCATCCCATCAATTCCGATCAAGGGCCCTAAGGCATAGGCGGATTCAAAAAATTCAGCAAAAATTCCTAGATAAGATAAAAAGTTAGCTGCGAGTTTACATTAGATACATTAGAGAGGACTTGCGTTATCATGAATATGTGTTTCCTGCATACTTTCAGAATGTAATTTAAATGAGATAGTGTAATAGGTCTGTTTGTTCATGTAACTGAAATTCAACAACTGTGTTTTGTTAAACTTGACCATGCAGCAGAAATCTCCAAGAGAGTAATCACTGACATGGTTGTCACCGCGGTTGGTCATTATTTTAATTATTGGCAGCACAAGTTACTCAGCGAATTCTTTCTAAGTTACGGAAAAGATCAACATTATTAAGTCACGCAACAATTTGAGTGACGGTGGATCGACTAGAAAAAAATATTTTCTCGGAGTGTTGTGCTCTATTTCTTTTCATATTTCTTTACTCCAACATTCGCATATCGGTCATACGCTATTCATCCAGGTAATCTACCCACCATCTCAGATAAGGTGGAGGTTGCGTACGGCCTTGGGAGTCGAGGCGGGTGGTGCAGTGGGTAGCACACCTGCGGCCAGAGCAGGAGTGTCCCGGGTTCGAGTCCCGGTCAGTCGCAATTTTCATCTGGCTGTTGACATTGCAAACATTCCTCCACGAGTAGGTACTCGGAAGTTGTGAGTTAAAAATATTTATAAATTGGGCTGATTTATTCTACTTACAGATGTAGGAAACCACATCGAGGTTTTAGAATTTTATCTCTTCCCGTTTTCGTTTTACGGGCTTTCAAAGTTTCGAAAATTCGGCGAAACTAATAAGCGGAGATCGCGAAGCGAAACTTGCTAATCTTTGGGAAAGAAATCATAACTTTAATATTTTTCATCAAAGATTTGCGAAACTTTGTAGTTACATACTTTAGAGCAGTGATTCCCAAAGTGTGCGCCGCGGTTCCCCGTCATAAGGGCGCCGCGAAATATTCAATTAAACAATTCGGCAATTTTCTTGGAATTTCCAGTTCTCGAATTTTTGAGCCAACAATCGTGTATGCTGACAAAATTCCAAAAATTTAGCAAATTTCGAGTCTTGTTTTCTTTCCAATCTGCATCTTTTGTAACGGCTAGNCCCCCATGCTTTAGTCACTAAAGCTTGGGTGGGGAGGTAGCCGCTAAGCGTACGTAGCAAGTCGGATTTCAGTTCATTTGTTGTCACCAGTTGTCACCATCTCAGTGCTCGCATTAGTTTTTGTTTGTTGGACTAACGACTAACTTAATAGTGTGGTGGTTAAGTTAATTTTCAAAAGTTATTTTTCTAATTACCCTAAAAATTGACAAATTCTTATTAACCTTGAATAATAAAGATAGTGCTAAATCTAGAGAGGACGTTCCACAAACAAGTGGCAAGGGTTCCGAAAAGCGAAAACGTCGTAAATATGAAGACAGTTTTTTTTGGATTTTGGCTTTATTTCAATAAACGAAAATGATAAAGAGAGACCACAGTGTGTATTGTGTATGAAAGTTTTGGCACCAGAATGTATGCTTCCAATTAAGTTAAAACGACATTTAGAAACCAACCATTCTAACTTTGTTGGTAAACCTCGCGACTTTTTTACCAAAACGTTAATTGAATTAAAACAACAAAAAGGCTGCATTTATAAACACGTGTCAATACCAAATAATGCTTTGCTAGCATCATACAAAGTTGCATATAGAGTTGCTAAGTATAAAAAGACCCATACCATCGTAGAGCAACTCATTCTACCGGCTGCTGTAGATTTAGTGAACATTATGATTGGCGAGTCGGCGGGGAAACTTCTTTCAAAAGTCCCTTTGTCTAACGATACCATTAGTCGCAGAATTCAGCACATGGGGGAGGATCTCAATATACAATTAATTGAAAAATTAAAAGGAAGTGAATTTGGATTGCAACTCGATGAGGCCACAGATAATAATAAGGACGCACACTTGATTTGTTACGTACGGTTCTTAGATGGTAATTCAATCGTTGAGGACCTTCTCTTTTGTAAAAGTATTACTGGAAGTACAAAGGCTCAGGATTTGTTCGAGATCCTGAATACATTTATGGTTGAAAATAATTTAGAATGGACAAAGTGCGTTGGTGTTTGTACTGACGGTGGTCGTTCGATGTCCGGCTCTTATGGAGGATTGCAGGCGCTTATTCGAAACAAAGCTCCAGATTCAGTTTGGACCCATTGCATCATTCACAGAGAAGCACTTGCATCAAAGTATATGAGTCCTCCACTAAATATAGTTTTAGAACGTGTGGTAAATATAGTAAACTATATAAAAATTCGGCCACTGAAAGCAAGATTTTTTTTAAAAATGTGTGAAGATATGGGAGCTGAATACACATCTTTGTTGTACTACTGCCACTCACGATGGCTCTCTCGCGGGGGTGTATTGTCTCGTACGTTCCAATTACGGCAAGAAATATACGCTTTCCTTGAAGAAGAAAAACATGAGTATGCCAAACACTTTGTGGAAACAGACTTTTTGATTAAACTCACATACCTATGTGATATTTTTGAAAAGTTGAATGCGTTGAATTACTCCTTAGAAGGACGCAATATGCACATTTTAAAGCAAACAGAAAAAATTTCAGCTTTCAGAAAAAAAATTACAGCTATGGAAAATAAAAATTAATGAAAAGTGTATCAGTGATTATTTTCCCTTGTTGCATCAGTTTGTAACCTCCAATGAAATTAATTTGTCTTGCAATATAAAATCCATTTTTGTTGATCACCTATCAGAGTTTATAAAAAAGTTCGAAAAATACTTTGAAGCAGATAATGATAAATTTACATGGATTCAAGACCCATTTAGAGTCAAGGTTTCATCAGAATTTACTTTTTAGAAGAAGAATCTCTTATTGACTTGTCTTGCGATAATACATTAAAGTTAAAATTTGGTAGCATGGAACTTTCTGATTTTTGGATATCAGTAAAAGAGGAATATCCACTGCTTAGTGGTAAATCTCTACGAATATTAATTCTATTTGCAACATCCTATTTGTGCGAAGCTGGGTTTTCGGCGGTCGCGGTAATAAAAAGTAAATATCGCTCGAAAATTAATGTTGAACAAGAAATGAGGGTCGCCATATCTAATTTTATTCCGAGATTTGAGAAGTTGTGTATTGAACATCAAGCCCATCCATCCCAATAATAATTTTAATAATGTTAATCATCAATGGACGTTCAATAAATTGTTTGTGAATTAAAAATTCGTGTTTAATTTATTTTTCAACTAACCTAACCGCATGGTGGTTGTCCAGTCTCAATATGGATATTACCGAAACAGTTGAAATTAGATATTTTATATTATCCCAAGGAAAATAGTAAGTATCGGTTTACAATTTTTCGCTGTTAAATGGGTAATCGCTTTTGAAAAGGAAAGTTTTCCAATTTTTTAAGAAAGTCAGAAATTTAGAAAAAAATCTGATGTATTAAGGGCGCCGCGGAAAAAATCCGATTATTTAGGGAGCCGCAAACCGAAAAAGATTGGGAACCTCTGCTTTAAAGGATGTTAGAAACTTATAGGTACAAACACAGGAAAAAATGTTTAATTTGAATCTTCACAGAATAAAATCACGGATTCTTATAAAGGGGAATATCACCTAAGGGTATGCAACAATATTATTTCTTTTCTCGTTATTATGGTTTCAATACTAGGGTTATCATGTGATGAAGATAGCGTTTTCATTCCTCAGTTTGTCCTTTTTTCCTGTTAAATCCTTGACTTTTAGAGAGTTTTTTTATTTTATGTATGTATTATTGTCAAAGGGATTGTAAGTATTTTTTAAACCAAAAGACAATGTACTGATGGATATTAATGTACTTCAAACCATATCAATTAAATTAACATACCAAATTAAATGAATAGATTCGTTCGATTTTTTTCTTTAAGGCTGTGACAAGATATCAAATATTTTTGACGTATTACGTACATTTAATAAAGAAATTTTATTATAGTCTACACACAATTACCAGCAACAATGTTTCCATTCATAGCAGTGATGCTGCTTGAGTTAGTAGAAACAGACTTGGTGAAAGTGTGAAACGTAACTCTACAGTAGGTCGCTATCTTTCCTTCCTTTCAGTGTGTCAAGTCAAGGTATCTTTGAAGTAACATTGTTGTCGTGTACTACATAATTAATTACTATGAGCCTGTGCACGAATGTTTTCTCTACGTATAATTTTTTTATGAATAAATATATTCCTATACTTCACAATACAAGGAGTATTTTATTAAATGTTTTTAGTAAACTCTTCGTAGTTACATCACCTTGTGTTAAATTAATCCTTTTTTTAGAATATATTTCTAGTGTGCTACACAATAAAGCTATTGTAATAGATTTTTTGTTATTGGTAGGAATCATATAAAATTATTTCTGATAGAATTTCAAGTTTTTTAATAAAAAGTTTTGAAGACCATTTGTGTCCCCATCATCCTCTTTTTCGGTCCTTAATTAAATTAAATTATTTTAAGAGAATTATTTAAATTTTATGACGCTTTATTATGGACATAACTGGTGTGATGAGTCAGTTTTAAATTCGTCAGTGTTGCACTTATATTCCATGGTATCCCATTAAATAGATAAATAAGCAGACACCACAAATTTCAATTTAAACAATGGTTTAATTCAATGTATCGTCAGAAAACTACATTGAGTTTACCAAAGCACATTTAATAAAATATTCCTAATTATTTCAACTAAAATATTTTATTTAGTCCGAATCAGATACAAAAGTATATACATATTAAATCATTATTAATCAAATATTCTGCAGAGGTGTACAAATAACACCTGTACGCTCCCCGGCAATGTTAAAACTAACTCAAAACCAACTTACAACCAATTATAGCAAATATTTATATTTTAATTCATGAAAAATATTTTAAGTAGGAGAACACAAAGACACAGGCTCATAGAAATTAATTATGTTGTCGACCATAATAATGTTACAACAAGATGCCTATACTTGTCACACTGAAAAGAAGTAAAGATAGATTCCTTCTGTAAAGTTACAAGAAGATAGTTACCAACTGTAAACAAGAAAAAAAATGTGATTGTCCCGTACATGTGTAGCCGTGTTTTTTCACAAAAAAATCTGAAATATTCAAATTAAACATTTTTCCTGTGTTTATAGTGTTATACTTAGATGTACTGTATGTTTTTCTAACATCATTGTTCTTTAAAGTATATAACTACAAAGTTTCGCAATTATATGATGAAAAATATAACAGTTATGAAATATGTGTTTTGCGATCTCTGCTTATTCGATTCGCTCAATTTTTGGACCTTTGAAAGTCTGTAAATCGAAAGCAGTAAGAGATAAAAAGCTAAAATTTGATGTTATTTCTTATACCTGTAAGGGGAATAAATGAGTCAAATTAAAAAAACAAGATGTTAGGTGAAAATGTTGTTGTTGTTGTAGGTTTCACTTGGAATGACTCGTATGTTGCTTACATATTGCGTATGGTTTTTATCAGGATCACAGGTCGTCTTGACGATCTCCATAAGAACACAACTGTTGTAGAATTATTTTCTTCGCGAACAGTAAAGAACTTCAATTCAAATTCAAGTTTTGGCAAACGTATACATATCTTAAGTGATAAAAATACCTCTATGAAATAAATTTACAAGCGTCATTACAAACGAATAAGAAAAATATGTGTACATTTGAAATTATTTTTTCTGGCATTACTGAACAATTTACTCAACCAACATCATCTACTTAAACAAAATACATACATGTCTTCGAAATTACAACTATTCTCGTCTCTGTTTTCGGCAAAGTACTTTATCACGTCATCTACGCTATACGAGTTTTTCAATACCGCGTTCCGCATTTAAAGACAATTCATGGTTCGTTGGATCTACACATTTGTAGACATATTGTCGATGAGATCCATTTTGCTAAAGGCTCGTTTCACCGGTGCCAAGAGACAAAATGCTTAATTAAGAAGTAGAGGAAACAATTTTGGTTTTATTTTTACATAGTCACAGAAAAATTCATCCTTCCTCTTTATTCAATGCTTAATGGAGAAAGTATTAATTTGTAATAATACAAGGTCCTTTAACAAAATCAATTTTTTGAACATTTCGAAAATCGACTTTACCTCTTCGTCCATTTCAAAGCATGCACTCTACGAAGACAAAGGGAATAAGCAGTAGGCGTGGATGATTGTTTTGTTTTTTTAGATTTTTCGAGGTGTAGGGTATTTTGCCTCAGTCCCCCTCCACCCTGTGAATATTCGACGAACGAGTTTTATCAAAAGATTGGCTAGCCTGCTCCTGGCGTTAGCTGCGGTTGTGAATGAGCTCTCTCTGTTTTTCAGTTTAATCTTTCTAATTATTTTATTTTTTCGAGTTTTTTGTGATTCAGTAGTTGTATTTAGTGTCTAACTTTCATTGTAGTGTAAAATTCTTTGTTCTGTGTGAGTGTTAAGTAAAAAAACACTAAAAACATTTCCTAAGGTTTTCAAACCCAACGGACCATATATAATTTCATATTGTTTTCAAGTGCT
>NNCF01133104.1:10320-30808 GCA_002313205.1 Laupala kohalensis | reverse complement strand
CCCCAACTCCAAGTCGGGTGCTTTATGAATGACATGCGGACAATCATAATGATGATGATGATGTGATGGGCAAGTGAAATGCAGGGAAACCTCCCACAAACCCACTTCATCCACAACTGAGTATTCTACTTTCATTTTGGATCCCAGCTTCACCAGAGGCGGAAGGTGAGTGTGCTTATGCACTGCGACGCGAGTCGCCCCTGCAAGTAGATATTATATATTGCAGATAAATTTTGAAGATGTGAGCTTTAAAATGTACTCATATTTTCCAGAGTCGGTTCAACAAATATTAATAAACATAAATAAATGCATTGTCTAAAAAATTCTATACGAATTTGGGAATGTCTACATGCAGGACAATAAAGAAAATTACTCTTCGAAAACAAGCAAAAGATCAATCAATCAATTCCGATTACGAGCACCAAAAGAGAGGTGGATTTAACATTTCTGCACACTACTAACAATTAAAATTTTTTTTACGTGTTATACAATTAACATAAAAGCAACAAACTTGTAATTAGTAAAACAAGATAGTTCTTTCAAAAGTCCGTATTAATATCAAATTATAGATTATTCCGAACGTATTGTGTAAAAATTGTAAGAATTAAATCACTAAATTCGAGATTATTTATTTCAATAGACGTCGCCCCTACGCAAGAACCTAAGTCTCTATAAAAGAAATGCAACTTTACCCGAAAGAAAACCGGAGATAATTCCCAGACCTGCATGGAAAAAAAATGGCTGACTTCGAAACTTCATAAGTCCATATTCAAGAATCGTTAAAGGCAAAATCTTTCAGCGATGTTTTCGTCAAAATTTATTAGTGTTTGTAAAATATATATTATATATCCTAATATACAGAAGTTAATACAAAAAATAGTTAGATATCAGTTAAGTATTTAATATTTCGAAATAATTAGTTGAAATATCTTCCAGGGGTATCAAAGGAATTGTGTTTTTAAAAAATTAATACGCAAATAACAATGAAAATTTGCGTTCTTTTTCTGTTGTAATCAGACAGAGTACATCACACAAATGAAGTATCATATATTAAAAGATGTGTGGTTTTCTTCCTATTGCTTCACCTCTTTCTTTCCGAGAAAATTCTATTTACAAATTATACCTAGAAATGAAGCTACATGAATTATTTATTTCAATAAGATATTATTTAAATACATGAGTCCTAACATATGACAGCACTGACGTGTCTGGTAAGTAATAAACAATATTCATAGATAAATGTAAATGAAATAGGTAAATCTTTATTATGCATTATGATATACTAATTATCACTTTTCAGAAGTCCTATTTACATTATTAATGGTAAATATAAAACTGAATAAAATTTTACTTCTCTAGCAGATAGGGGAAAGTAGTATCTGCCTCACTAGTCATCGAATCACCGTACAGAACAGTTTGATTGTATTACCCGTGTCATTAAATTGCGCAGGTTGCCATTATTTATTTTCAAGTGGTAAGTTCGTCTACATTCGCGAAATCATGACGGAAGGGGGACACTGAAACAAATGCAGATGAGCTGCGCCCTCAACTAGACAGAATGACTTAATATTGTTCGTGGATTATTGGAGGAGGTACGTTATCATCTAAGAGAGTTTTAGAGCCCTTATCTCAAAATTTATTTTATAAGCAGATAAAAAAAACGTAGTTACGCTCCATGACAGAACGTGACACTTCCCCGTGTGATGGACTCTCCGAATAACAACCCTCCTAAATATTTATTGGACCTCCAACCAATGTCCTTGTATCTCGTATTCATTCACATATAAATAAGAGTCTTACCTGGAATGCGACAATGCCAGCCTGTGCAGAGCCACAGCACCCCAATAGCCCGAACAAGATCAAGAATTGTCGCTCCTATGTTGAAGTAATAAGTACTTTCCGCTATTCGAATAGTATAGTGAACCAGAGATCTACTTTCTTTGTCTCCTCTCAGTCGAATGGATATGGCTGCAACTTCCAAAGACAACTCCAACACACCAGCCATTAACAACAACTTCAAGTACATCAGTGCACTGCAAGCATTAAGGAAACAATATTAGCGATTCTCACCAGGCACATGTGAAACTTTAACGGAAAGAAATCTATTAACTTCTAAAAAGTTCCTAGAGAACATCCAAATCAAGAAACACACGAAGATGTATCATCAACTCACAGACCATTTACAAAGAAAGACAGAAAAAACACTTAGTGATACAAATAAAGTATAATCTAACACCAATCCATCGATCTTGCGAGATGAAACTTGATTAGGTAACAAAAGTTACAGTCAAAATATTTATCATACTAAAAACTTTTTGCCTTGAATTAGTAAGCTGCAAAAATTTTAACAAAAAATTATGAATTTTAAAAAATTCATAATTTAAAGTAATGTAAAATTAACAATAAAAAATCGGTAACAATACAATCAATTTAAAATTATATAATAATATGGTGTCTAAAATGATAAGAATTCTGAAGTAATATTTAATGTTGATCAAATTTTCTTCAAAACAGGAGCTTCTCGTCAGCAAGTTAAACTTATTTAGCTGACAGAAAGTTAGATGCAAAGTGCAAGGATACGTCTTCGGTTTTTTCCTGTATCGTTTGCAAAGAAAGGTGGACGTTTGGAACATGGGTTTTAGAATAATGAATTTTAAAACTGAAACTCAAAACATCTCTTTTTAAATATTAATTATGCAATTAAAACCTCACAATTCAAAAATAAACGACACACGGGTCTAAATTTGAAAAAAATTTGTTCAAAGAAATCAAAATTCGAAACAAAAAAAAGAACAGTAAATTTTCAACTAAGAACCGAATGACGGGGCAAATAATTGCAATAAAATAAAAGACATAATACGATATATAAATAAATCAAATATTTAAAAGCGATTCTGATGGGGGAAAACGTACTTGCCCTGAAGACAATAGGGAGTCACCTCCTGACAACTCTAGACTTTTCTTCGGAAAGTATCTCTGGAATTCTTACAATCCTTTGACGAGTCTCAGGTATATGCCCGCATCGAAATCTTTTAAAGGAGATATTTCAATACACAATTATTCTTGCTTAAACTGGTTAGGAAGTCAGTCTTGGAATATTTTTTGAAGAGAACTGTTTAAGCAATGTGAAATTGATATTTTGCAAAATTTGTTTATGAGCAACAGAAGTAAAAACCAAATGAGTTTGATTCAGTTTTTTATTTATTTTACGTTGATACTGGAACTAAGAACGTGTGCTTCCTGAGGAAAAACTCAAGCAGTACAATCTAATACTAAGTTATATAACATTCATTATTTATATAAAAAAAGTTTGTTAAGGAGCAGCCTTAAATCGTACGAGTCAAAAAACTGTGTTGTTGAACTTAAATACAAAATATATTACAAACGAAATTATTAATTATTTTAATGTAAAATCTTATACATCCTTCGCTAGATAATAATATAATGTCAAGGCTCGTTATCAAAAATAATTTTAACATTTCGAGTATATAAAATGAATTCATAAGATATTTTCGCTTTATGCTACCTTAACATTTGTGACATTTATGTTCGAAATTTCATATTTTATTCGAATATAAAATGTCCAATCCAGAAAATTATATTAACGGTGGTAGGTTGGATTTCGACATATTTCAAAAAACGATATTGTTTCTAGAGGAAATCTGCGAACTGCGCACACCTTGGTTAATAGAACCCAGTTCAAAATCGGAAGCAGAGAACTGTACATTAGAATTTGACAAAAGTTCATTTGGAAGAGGGAAAAAAATATAGGACGAATCAGGAAAACAAGGTGTGTTCTTGGTGGGATTGCAAGTAATTCCGAAAATGGTTTTTTACCGAGTGGTGCCGCAAAGAAACAAATAAAATCTAACAATTGTTATTTTGGATTCTGTCGAGCCCAGTTCGAAAATATTAACTGATTGTTGGAAAGGTTACAACACTTAGATATTGGAAGCTACAGAATACCGTCATTTGACTGTGAACAATATACAGAATTTTGTACATCCTGCTTATCGCTTCATTCGGACTTAAAATATTCAAGCAGCGTGGTATAAATTCAGAAAAGATTTGAGACGAAGAATTGGCAGAGTGTGCACAACCAACTATGAAACGTATTTGATTAAGAACATTCAGACAAGTTTACATAGAACTAATGATGAATTATTTATCGATTTTATAAATGCTTTAAATTATATTTATCCTTTATAATTAGTGTAAAGATATAGATAATTCTTATATGAAACAAAATAATTTGTAATAAAAAATTTAATACCATTAAAAAAATATGTATATTGGTAATTTAATTTCTTCAAATATTAGCGTAAAAATGTTGTCTGTAAATAAATTCTAGGAAAATGTTCCCTGAACGATTTTGATGGGGGCATATACCTGAGACTCCTCAAAGGATTATAAGGCTCCGAGAGATACATACCGAGGAAATGTCTAGCGTTGTCTGGAGAGACCTTTCTATTTTGTGTAGCGCAGGTACGTATACCCCCTTCAGAATCGTCTTTAATCAATCAAATCTACCATCTCTACGGTAATTGGTAATTTGGCGAATACTAATTATATTCAATACTATTGTGGCTCACACAAAATTTTCTTCTGTTGTTCTGTACCTTTGAATGTTTGAAGATCCTTGTTCGTTGTCCGCATGCAAGAATTCTTGGTCCTGATTCAGAAACCGAATTTTATAAGCGACAAATATAACGCATGCAGCATTTCCTATTACCAGCATAGCAACGGGTATATAGTAGTGGAACATCGATCCATAAATGTCGCTTCCTATTCTACTATTAGGAAGACCTGTGTATGAGATAATAGAATTAGAATAAGGATGTAAATCTTACCATCCACAAATCTTTAATAAATTATGTTTGTGTTGAGGTACGTTTACATTTAAATATATAATTGAGAAAAAAAACATGCCTGGTTACAAAATAGCGGTTGTTTCTGTCATGCCGCGCGCACTATTATAAACATTCGTAAGTGTTTACGTAAATTTTATTATTCAAAGATATGTTTGCCCTGAATATTTGAAGAGGGTGGCATTGTATGCAACTCATTCCAAGGTACTTCTTCAATGTGTAGGATTTCTATAAAAACTATAATTCTGACAAGAGACACAAACAAAAAATAATATTTTTCTGAAATGGTAAACCACTATTTTCTATTCTTTTTCTGGATCACATAAAAGGGATTGATCCAATAGTAAAAAGAAAAGAAACATTGATTCCCTTGTCGTATGTGTTGTAGCACTGGTTTCAAGAGAAATATAATACATGGATTACTTTTTTTATGGTGTTCCACATTGTGGTGAGCTCTGAAATTGAAAATGGAAACTTTCTGAATAATATTTTTGGAAGTTGCGTAAACAATTTAGCTATTGTATAAGTTGTATTACATGAGTGAAACAAACCAATTATACACAATCTTGTCTCTAGAAAAGCGGGTGGGTTTTCAACTATCTCTGTTTCTCTGCTTTCTTTATACTTTGTGACTGTCCACGCAGTCATTGCAGAGGGGATTCCCCAGGCGACGAATGACATCAATGCAAACTGTTTCCACGTGATTGCTGTGTCATTTCTTGTTCCACGTCGCGACGCCAGCGCTCGCAGTGGCTTGCTGCGTAATCAAAGGAAAAGTTGAGAGTAATCCATTACTACATTTAAATTTATACAACATATCTATCACCGTATTTGTAGCAATTCAACATGTATTACCACATAAATGTGAGGAAAATTTGGGAAGATCGTTGTACCAATGAATATAATACAATGACTTACCAGAATCCATACAGCATATTTCCAGTAATTGCACTGAGCCATGCATGTCCTGCTACCATGAAGTAATATGTAGGATATGCTGCAAAACATCAACACTTAAATTAATCTTTACTTTCTCAAATATACACAAAAAAAATTCTTAAATTGTTTGGGTCACAAAAGTGTCTCTCAATCTATGAATTCTAAATCCCATTTACTGTCCCACCAGATATGAGGGAATCTAGAAGAATACAAACCACAACATATTTCAATTCTCTTAATACAAATCAAGGGCTCTAATGACCACGATGTTGACGAGCCCTAAAGCCCCACAAAAAAAAAAAAGATACAAATCGAACATTTATCAATGTCACTAGGCAAATAGATTTCCTTCCTAGGTTGTAATTTTTTTCATTAAAAGAGAGTAACTAAGAATTGGTTGCCGGAAACACACTCGTTATGATAATACTGATAAAAAACAAAAGTTTTTGAAATTATATAACAATTTAGCTTTTTTACCATTAT
Source organism: Laupala kohalensis (assembly GCA_002313205.1). Taxonomy (NCBI): domain Eukaryota; kingdom Metazoa; phylum Arthropoda; class Insecta; order Orthoptera; family Trigonidiidae; genus Laupala; species Laupala kohalensis. The sequence goes on along the minus strand of NNCF01133104.1, from coordinate 24,518 downwards.
GGTAATCAGATTGTGTACGGCATCTATTTATTACAACATNTGATATTATATAACAATTTAGCTTTTTTACCATTATGGTCATCAGATTCTGTACGGATCTATTTATTACAACATAAAATTCCAAGAACCTTAAATTCCTTAATCTTGTAGAATGTTTCATCATATGTAACCTGGAATTTTTGAATGATTTATCGTCCTCCAAAAAATAAAAAATAAATAATCATTCGCTCATTTTGAACATAATGGCTTCCACGAGTTGCGTCGTTTCCCCTCAGAACAAGATCACAATTACGCGAACCGTTTTTCCTGGTATTACTAATCTTAAAAATGTGCAAAAAATTGAACAAAGTGAAGAGGTAATGAATATTTTGTAAAACTAGTGGAGCAAAACCATTGCAAATACTTTCTCATTAACGTTTGTCCGTCCGCAGCATATTGTGACAAATAATTCGAAAGTGAAAGCGTCATTTCTGGCGTGTGATCCTCTAGTTTTAATAGTTTTTCATTCATACTCTAAGTCGCTCGATGAACTTATTGTATTTTATTTGAAATTTGGAAGTAAAATAAATATTCCAAATATTATTTCAAAACGTATAGCGACATATCAGCAATATAAATATCGTTCATTTTATTCATATCAGTTTACAAAAAGGATGTTCTACGACTGCTTAATCCATTTACAATGCTAAATATAATTCAAGGTTCTTAAAAATGTAAACTAATGAGTAAGTGTAACAGACAGAAGTTATTTTACTGTGTCTTTACTTAGTCCGTTCATCCGTTTACTCAAAACCATATATTGCAAAAAGACATTATTTAAAAATGTATATGATAAATAATGAACTGTAACTAACCTTTTTTTTAGTCTCAAAGACAATAACTCAATATCCTGGTGTATTTTATAAGAGATTTGAAAGTAAAATAAATATTCAGAATATTAATTTAGCCTACCTCTGCCTCATCAATGTTAAATAATATTCAAGTTTATTGAAATAGTAAACGAATGCGTGAATGTAGCAGACAGAATATATTTTACTGCGTCTATATCAAACATTCAAGTGAAATACCGCTAATGAGTATGCAATGCATACTAAGTGTACTTTACGGACAGAAAACTTAGGCAAAATCGTTGGAGACGTTTTTCTTTTTTGAGAAACATTCAAAAGTGCATAGTACCCCTAGTTTGGCAGTGAAAAAATAGATCACCTGCATCGACAACAAGTAAATTCTACCTTAAATGCGAATTAAATTGTTTCATCCATTTACTCAGAAGCGCTGTGCACAGACGGGCAGAGGGTCGTACATTATGCCAAAAACCATTTTTTCAGAAACAGGGATCAACAAAACGGACACTTCCTTCGAAATCTCGCTTTCGAATTTTATTACAATACTTCCTATATCCTTCGTATATAAGAAAGTAAAAGATAAACTAAACAGAAAAAAGAGAATTAAAGAAAGAAAAGATAATGTTGTTGCATCAACACAGGAGTAAAATTGGAAAACGTGAAATTATTTTGCCAAAACGTTTTTACTATCTCGGATTCCATATAATTTCGAAAATCATTTATATAAAGAATGTATTACATTTAAGAAATTTGTTTAAAGAAAAAAATTCATCGTAGAAATTTGGTTAAAGCACATTGCAAACAGTTAATAAAATATTAATGAGACAAATTTTTACCCACCCCCCCGACCCTTTCTGAAGACAGAGCTGAAATACGTGAACTTTACGAAAATGCAATGACGGATAAAAACCGAAGAAGAAGCAAATTATGAGTAAATAGGAAAAAAAGGAGAGACGACCTAAAATAAATAAAATATTTTCATTTGTTCAATATTGGTACAAAATGAACAGTAAATAATATAAACGTAGTCATAATCATAATATGCTTATGATCTTACCGTAAAGCAAACAATTCACATCCGGTTTCGAAGCAAAAAACCACGTGACTTGCAGCGTGTCCACAGTTGCCAAAGAGAGAGCGTGGCAGGCCATACCCCATCCATGAGCAGAAGTGCGTGTCTGCTTCCGGACGAAAGACGCCACAATCGCAGCCAATAGAAACATGGCAGAAATCGCCCCCAGGGGACGTACGGACTCATACAGTTCCACATTGGATGGGAGTCTGCACTCTCCTAGAACTTCCTTGGTGCCGTCTTCAGTGCTCTGCAACTCGACGCAATAAGATATCCAATTACCGAAAAAACCAAAATTAATTTTGCGATCTTCCACAAGTTCCTTGTGACTCGGCTCCAAGGTCTTGGTTTCGTATCGCCTTTGCATGCAATCACCAAGCATTATTGTTTCAAAGATCATTCCTCCCTCGTCACCTAATATGGATGAGAACGATGCATTTTTCGGATTCTTAACAGTATCGATAACGCAGAAACCCTCGTCCGACAAAATCTCCCCGGGTAGACAACACCTTTTTACTTCACGATAAGATTTCTTCACAGAACGGTAAACCATAACTTTTGGAGCAAGTGGTCCGTCTCTTACCGTATCGAAGCAGAAATCAGGATATTTATATTCTTCATTGCCTGAAAGAACCGGAATGGACAAGCCAGCGTATTTATTCACTTCCGTAGTCGAATTCCGAGGATTGACCTCATCTACCATTTTGATTGCTCCAAGGGAAGGGTACCATTTTCCCCAACCCCATGTGTAGTAGGCAATTTTAAATTCTCTCCCACTGAATTGAGAAGGCATCCAGTCCGTGTCATTACTATTTTCTATGCTTACTAGATCACGCTTGTTTTCACTTATTTCCCTGTTTTCTTCCCCGGGTCGATTTTCGCATCTAGAAAGGTACCTATTAAACTGTTGAACCTTTCTGCAACATTTGGCGAGAATCATTACTTTCACTGCTGTTTTTATTACGTGTGGTAGTTTAGGATTGTTACTACCCTCAAAACAGTACTTTTGTTTCTCAAACAAATAATTCGACAGATCTTCTTCGAACACATCTGTCACAAATGTGTGTTTTTTACTATCAATTTGCAGAAATTTCAAAACAGTTTTGTTGTCTGCAGCGATTACTGCCTTAAAATCATAACCACTGAAATTACCTCGAACATTCGAGTAATTGATAGACGAAGAATGTAGGTACGGAGGAATCCAATATGCAGCATCTTCATCCATAGGCGGAACCAATGTCTTTGGCGCAACAAAACGTTCCTTAAATGCACAGCACTTCTTTAAATAAAAGTCAAATTTTTCGTTGTCACCGCAACATTTTATTATCTTCAAAGTGTCTCCGATGTTCTCTCTTGCCAGCAGTAGCACCATTAATATGAATGTTTTCATCCTAAAGAAACAAAAACATTTAACTATTATGAAATGCATTACAAATTCTTTAATATCTCGTCCGAATTCGTTTAATGTTGTTTATCCTACATATTTATCCCATCCTACCCTTTGTTCTTGTTCGGTTCTTTTTCGGGTAGTGGCGGATTTTCCATGGGCGGGAATGTCATTAATACCTTTCTTTTATTAATCTCGAATGTTTACCGCACATAACATCTAAAATTATTTTGATTTAATAAATGGATAACAGTACGAATATACTAAATAATTTCTTCGGTAAGTAAGTAAATGGATAAATGTAAGTATTTATTATAATAACTGCTCTTTGGCCCTTGTTCGGAATTGACGGGATGTTTTCATGGTTGTTTCCGGAAAGAAACCCAATTTATTATACCTCGCTTGGTAATACGCATAGTGCAACTGCTCTCTTTTACGACATAATTAATTAATAATCATAATTAATTTATATTTTTTAGCAAATATTTATTTTACAATTTTTCATTTGTAATTTCTTAAAACTTATCAAACGACATATTGGTTTGTTTTGTGGTTTCGTAATTCAAGGTGAAGCTGATTGAGATTGTCAGCTTTCGTGCATGCAACAAGTTACAACATATTTCCATTGGTCGTCTCGAATAAAAACTGAGCAATGCATTGTTTTCGTATATTTCTGGACCATTTGATATTAAAGGATCATTATCTTGATAATTAGTTCAGGATAACAAAAAAAGAACAACTAAGGGTATTATATCCGGGTTTACTGAAGTCAATTTGCCAACAATTTATGAAACTTGGAAATATTCATTCTAATATCGTTTTTATTAATAATTAATTTATTATACTTATTTTCAATATTGGACGAGAAAAATTATTTTGAGATTGTACAACTTGATAATCAATTTACATTGTCGTTTGAGTCTTCCCCCAAAAAGTGGATTTACACAGATTATCGAAGCAAGCCGAAAACGTTTAAGCACACGTTGTGCATCTGGGAAGATATGTTTACAGTTTTTTCGGTCAAAAAAGAGTGTTGTTGGTGAACTTGTTGCGGCGTGGGACAATAATCGAAGGCATGGTTGGACGGACAACGCTTTGCATTCAACGACGAATTTCAGGACACTGTCAAGACGTATCTGTCCTCTCTGGCGGCTGACTCTTGTAAACAAGGCATCGAGATTCTTGTGTCACGATGAGACAAATGCCTCAATTGTTTTGGCGATTATGATGAGAAATAAGTAAAACCCTGCAGTACTTTGGTTAAAAAAAGTATTATGTAATGTAAATTTGTCTTTCTTTTACATCCAATTGAACATTGAAAGAAATGAGTCTCCTGATTTAATTTATTTTTAACATTCTACAGGGTTAGACAAAAGTAAAAAATGAACAGAATTGTACATATATATAACAATTCTGATATTCATTAACCTTTTAATATTACCATTACTTTTTATATAAAAATTGATTTATTACAAGTAATGTTTGTTACTAATAAATATTACATTAATTGATGAAATGTTTTACAAATTTTGAGATATAAGTATTTTCTTTCGATTAACAACAAAAAAAGAAGTTAACCGGTTTCGCCTTGACGTTTAATCTACCTTGAGCATAGCAGATACGGAAATTCCGGAAAACATGTTATGAAATACTTTGGTTTCTAAACAGCGAGTCGTGAGAAAGTTGTGTGCTAGATGAGTGTCTGGCGAGTCTAGTAAGAAAAAATGGGAAAGAGAACCAAAGAATATGACACATTAAGATTCATACAATCCTGTGTATTCTGATTCGTGCGTAACCCACAATACGCGACGCGAAAGATTTCCTAACTTTTGACAAATATTATTCTTGTTTGTATGAAGTGTGTGTGAATAAGAGGAAAAATGATGTATCATTAAACGTAAAATAGTTTCTTAAAATAATTGGCAGAGTACGAATATGCATTCAGATAATGCTTAGGCGTGAAGTTAACTCCGGTAAGTTGCAAACATAGTTTATGTGTTGGATACGGTCTTGTTCTGCTAAAAACATTACCCGCAACAGCGACCGTTAATAAAATTTTCTTTTGAAAAAATTCGCGTTTTTTCCATTTTTTGTTTAGAATGACATAAAATTACCTCCTTAATTTTAATAATATGCAATTCAAAAAACAACGATTATTTAATAAGGCAACCTTGCCATGGAAGATTACCTTGTGGAAGTCCATAAGATCGTAAATCCTAAATTATTTATTTATTAGTTTTGACTATATGATAGACGTAAATAGTAGTAGAATATGGCACTCGATCTGCTGCGTATCTTCAGGGAACAATGTTGTATATTCTCCTCTTATGATTCCTCAAATAAATGTACGTATGTATTTATCGTTGCCGCTAATTAAGGGCGACGATGACGAGTGTTAGTGAGGGTCAGTTCTGTGTGAGTTTACTCACTAGACACAAGTGACACATTTTGGAGGGAACAACGTCTGGATAGAATCTTGATTACTGTATCCGAGTATTAGAACTGCGGTTGTAGGTCGCAACGGGCGAACTTTCCATACACCAGAGTTATATGATATGAAAAATAGAAATAAAAAGCTACAAATATCACAATTCTATATTTGAAAAATTATAAGACTATGATGAATTGAGATGTTAAAAACATGCCGCGAGAAGCTAGCTAATCATAAATAATTTTACGACTTCAAAAGTAAGATACAACGTATGTTTTAGTAATTTACTCACAAGACGCAGCAGAGTTTTCTGGACAATATTAGATAAGAAACTATAATACAAAGGTTAAGAATTATTCGAGACACTCACCTGAATGGTTGAAACAAATCTCTTTCTTGTCTTGTACGGAGAAATAAAACTGTTTGGTGTCTTTGTAAATCGCAATTTCGAGACTTGAAAATATTTCGTCCTCCTGAAGAACGTACACTTTCCAACTGCTGTCATATGTGGTTAACCTTGCCATTCTGTCTTCTGCACACACANACATTCTCCTTTGATACCTCTGTAATGGCTCGTATGGAAGATCCTGTTCGTTCGACGCTTCTCCCAAACCGAAGTTCGAGTTTTGAACCGAACTTCGCCGAACTCGGCCGAGACATCCCTTCCTACAATTACTATGCTGGATCATGCGCTATGTCACAACAGTGTACGCCGGCTTGTTTAAATGTACGTGAATGTATTTCAAATTGTGGATTGCTTATAAATTGTAGAGAAGTACGTTATTGATATCATATTCATTTCCAAGTATCAAATGAATCTGAACTTTACGTGACTATTTATTCACTTTAATTGTAGTTTCTATGATATTGACGACTAAATTTATGAATTGTAAGTAATACTTGAACATAACATATAGTGAACACATGTAGCAGACCAATAATACCGTGTGGTAGATTGGCCTATTATTTATATCTTTAGTAGTGATTTAAAATGTAACTTTTTATTGTTGATAAAAAAAATTGTTAGTGCATCCTATTCTATTTAATTTTTAAACATATTTCCAACAAAGCTGTTAAAACACTACATTAGGTAATATTATTAAACATAATTAGATGCATTCCAATGTGTTTTTATCGTATCCGTATCCTCCCCGGGTAACTATTAAATATATCTCAATAAGAATAATCGTTTTGCTAATTTTTAGTGAATTTGAGTGAACATTTTAGCTAAGACACTTCTCCGTTTGCCGGCCAAAGAGACCAGAGTTCAGTTCCGTCTGGTAATTGTAGAAGGTTATAACCGAGCCTGAGATTCATTGTTTGTACATTTTTATTTTTAGGGAATAATTTTAAGTCATCTCCATAAAACATGCGGCTAATGGTATGACTCCTCTTGTTTCCATCAAGAAGTTTAAATTCCAAACCCGATTCAAGCATCTACGACAAACGGTTGAATGCGAGGCAAAACAAATTTGAACTTAATGTATTTTCCTGGAAAATGCCAAGCCGAATTCGTCCTTAGTTTGCCATTACCAGGGTTTTCAATTTCTTATTTTTCCTTCCTGTCAAAATCTCCGTTTTTTATGTCTACATAAAAATATCTTCTCACTTCTTCCTTTTGTAATTTTGTTTCATCCTCGGTGAACTGTCTTCTACATAACTTTTGTCGTATTAGCATTTTACGTTATAATATTGCAACCGTAATATATTTTTCAAATATTTTGTACCGTGATTTCGTTGCAATGTTTTCGTCCCATATATCTTTACGAAATAATCCATATGTCTTTAATATTGGTCAAATTCAAGTAGTTCGTTATGCACCACGTATTTTCCAGTTATGTGCTACGTGGTTCACAGTGTATATTTCTTTATGGAAAATGTACGAATCTGTTAGTCCTAACCTATACCAATACGTTTTGAAATCACTGTGACCGGTTAATATTTTCATCATTAAAATGTCAATCGGAACCATATTTTATTCTTATATCCGTATGTTACATTGGGTTATAATTTGTACGTAGTTCTGCCGTCCATTGCCTTGTCCCAACGTATTTGCCAACATTGTACAAGTGCTCTCGTTATTTCCCCTTTCCATCCAAGTGTAATTCTTTGTATCTTTTCTCCTCCAACTTAAATATCTAGAGTTTACTTCAGTGTGTATCTGACGAGGTGCTGATCAATTTCTAGGAATATTGTAATCTGTCCTGGAATTACTTGTTAAGCTTTTGTTGATGAACTTGTATATGCGCCTCTCAAATATATGATACATTTTCTTTATTAACTTGTAAGTCATTAAAACATGTTCACTAATTTTGATCTTTCGTACCACACGGTACGAAAGCACGTAATTGGTGGTAGCAATACCCCCTTATATATTGTTATTAACTGCTTTATTTTAATGCTATATCCGTTGATTCCCACTCGCATTAATCCAAACACGATTCGAATTAATTTTTTCCTTACATAATCCAAATGTTTTACAAACGTTAATTTATCATCAATAAAAATGCCTAAATCATGTATTTGTAATTTTCAGTAACTGAATCGTATGATGGGATATAGTCTGCTTTTACCTTTCATTTTCATTCAGTAAACTATTGCAACAGTCTCTGTTCGAGAAATCGAGATTCGTAACTTTAGTGCTTCTTGCTCGAAAATATTTCAATTTCTTAGGCTAGCAGTTTCTCTTTCTCTTCTACTATTTCCTGTTATAATAATGAAGATATCATCAGCATATGCAATTAGCTCTACTCTTTCTTGCTCTATCCTTTCTTATGATATATTTATTACATTATTCCAGAATGTCGGTCGCGTATGACTTCCCTGTTGACAACCCTTTGTCACTGTGTGAATTAGTTCATTGTCTTCTATTCTCAATATACCATGTAAATCTTATTATGACCGTATTCGTCTCCGTATTTTACCTGATATATCTTTCGTGATTAGTTCTTGTTGCAATACTTACCAGTCCACACTGTCAAATGCACTTGTAATGTCTACTGATACCATCAATAGGTATCGTGTAATTCGACGTTTCTTCTGGTCCAGTATGTGATTAATTGCATCTTCTATATCCTCTCTTTTTCAAACCGGTATTGCCTGTGAAATATGTTTCCTTTTATTCTTCTTGTAACATTCTTATCCATATTTTTGCCTATCACCGGAAGTTGCATTATAAACCGAAAAGATTTACTCACTTGTGGGTCCCGATTGCCAGGCTAATGAACTTTTTTAACTCAGCAATTTTCCACTCAGGTGGGGAATAACTTAATTCATAACATGTTCTGTAGAAATCCAGAAATTCGTCTTTCTATATTTTATATAATGGTTTCCCACTTCAGGTGTTATGTGGTCAAATCCAGGATTTTCTTTGGCCTCGTTTCCTTTTGTATTTATCTTATTTCTGTTGTTGTAATTGTTTTTATCGTCTATCTCTTCATATAAGAAGAGTTGCTCAGGCATTATCCCTACTTTCTTTTCCTTGAAATTTTTTTGTCGTCATTAGTATACCTGTGTCTTTCCACACAGTTTTTAGTCCCTTCTCTGTTTTTATGTTTCCCCAAACAAACATACATTTCAACATTTGCCTTCAAATATTACAAGGCAGTCCCATACATTTCGGACCAGCTTGCCTGAAGCAAATTCCAATCTTCCTTTGATCTATTCCTTTATTAATTTCTTTTATGTGTTTAAGAATTTTCTGTTCTGTTTCTAGCCAATCTCATAAATTTTTGTTCCTGGGTTGTTTTTCTTGTATTGTCGTCGTAGTCTATACCGTTTCCGTATAGCTCCTTGTACTTCAGTATCCCACCACAACTGACCACATATGTCCATTTTTCGTTTCTTACATTATTTCTGTTCTTCCTCTAACATACTGAATTGCAGCTGTTCGATTCTTTCATCAACATTTATATTCTCTTGTTTAATTAAATTTTTTTTTCTTCATTTTGTGATTTTGTGTATGTCTCCCAATCTATTTTTCTATAATTTTTCTTGGTGTGTAATTCGTCTTTTTCTCTATCTATTCTCTTTACCTGGAAGGTTATTGTCTCATGGTCACTCGTTAAAGAATTATGTATCTGCCATTCCGTTCATGTTGTTGTTCCTGTTACTGTTTGTACAGTCCAGTATATTATAAACGTTTTATTATTTGCTTTAAATGTGGATATTTGAAAAATAATGATTATGCGTCAGTCATTTTTAAAGATCAGTTTTTATATATTTCTACCCATTCATTTGTTGTATTATCCACCCATAACACCGATCTACCATTGTAATTCCCACATAAATAAATTTCTTTTCTACAAAATTTGACTAAAATACTTTTCAACTTTTTGAATATTGTTTTGCGTTTTGTTTTTCAATACACTAATATCAATTTTCTTGTTTTCTATAAATTTTATAATTTTTAATGTTCCTAGTGTACCTCCTTGCAAATTCTTTCAGTGACCTTAGCGTTACATCGTGTATGTGTTCGAAATATTACAAATATTCTTTTGTGTTCCTCACAAGTTCAACTTCTAACACTATGTGCATACGGCCTATTTTTCCGTTTGCATTTAATACGTGTTGGGTTCGATTTCTCTATCTTGCATTCTTGGTGATGATGGCCAACTGTTCAGAAGTGTCTACAATATTGTTGTCCATTCTTGCAAAATTGAGTTAATGTCCGTAACGATGAAAGAGGTAACATCATAGAGGTTCTATCTATTCCAAAATCGTACCCGTTTCTAACAGCACCCACAACTGCCAGCAACCAGTTGCAATTTCGAGCATGTGGTAGAATTTGCCGAAATCTTGCAGGTCTACGCAGCCACCAACAAAACGCGATGCTTACAAGACAATAGGAGGAGTTGTTACAATGTTGAGAGTTTTGTTCCACTAATAACTCGCGAACCATTTGATGCATCAAAACCAAACTTGAGATTTTTCGTTTAATGCATTAAGAAAAAAACCCTTTTGCTGCACTACTCATACGGACTTTATCTACAGAACGCTGTCTGAATATATGCATAAAAATATTTTCATTGATCAGTTCAATCTGCGTAGAGAATTCTAAACCACATTCCTGTTTGTCTCACCGTCTTCGAGATTCAGCTAAAATTTATTACTAAAAAAAAAAAAAAGAGGCGCCTTTGTTATATCTGCCAATAAGGTTATTGCAAAGGGTATACTGTGGACGACAATCTGTACTGAATTAGCTGATGTGAAGTTTAGGAGTGTACTATATAATGTAATGATAAATATTTTGAAACCGATTAATCTTTTAAATGTCATCTTTTTTAATATTTATAAAATATTATCGTATCTTTTTTTGGTTGTTTCTCTTCTTTATTTTATAGTATAATGTTGGGTGCTTATTGCCATGAGTTTTTTGTCATGAATTTTAATTGGAAAGTTGAGTGAACCGAACTCCATTTATTCTAATTTGAATAACAACTTTATTTTAATGTTAATGATCATGTTTTACGACTCCTGTTCTCAATATCAAATGACTATCTAAAATTATCATCATATATTATATTTACAAAATATTTGTTCTCATCCAATATGTAAAAAATAAGTAGAATGTATTATTGATTAATAAAACTTCTTTGGTATGAATATTTCCAAGTTTCGTAAATATTTGGTAACTTGTATTCAGTCAACAAGCATAAAATAGCTAAAAAAATACACATCAGAGTTTTATAAAATCATTTGGATAATATTCGATGCACATTTGGATTTAATGTATTATTGAAATATTTCCATGATTTATATTTTTTATGTGTCTTGTAATTTTAATTGTTACAGTTTTATCAATGAGTTATGTCAAATAATTTCGTGTATATGTGGATATTCTGTGACAAGGATTTTGGTTTTCCGGATTTCGTTTAATTAATTTACTCATAAAACTTGTCTTCATTTCAAGATTCTTTGGTGTATAGTATTGGTGCTGTATCCTTACTTCCCTACTGAATGTATTTCTCGTTTCAGCCAACAAAGGAATACGATGACGAGTGTTAGTAAGGATCAGTTCTGTGTGAGTTTACTCTCTAGACACATCGAGACACATTTTGGAGGAGAACAAAGTTCAGCGAGTATCTAGATTCCTGTATCCGAGTATTACAACTGCGATTGTAAACCGCAGAGGATGAAATTTTCTTTCACCACAGTTATATGAACTAAGATATAGAAATGAAAAGATACAAATTACTTCCTTACTAATATATAAATGCGTAAATCGAAAGTCTGTCTGATTGATAATTGAACACAACTAAATCACTGAACAAAATGTGATGAAATTCAGTAAGAAGAGAGTTTTGATGTCCAGGATGAACATGTATTACTTCGCTTTACTTATTCTATTTTTAAAACGTGTGATAAGAAAGATAGAAATACATTTTGATAATAAATTTCGACCAAATCGGAAATAAAGTGAGATATATTCGCTTTTGCTTTCTAAACAGTTAGAGATAGGTGACAATTACGAATGGCAACATTGTTTGCCCAGAGAGTTCTACAAAAACGTTCCCGACAGCGTATGTCTATGTGCTTAAGTTATTTTTTATAATTGTGTCTTAAACTGGGTTCGCCAACGTCAAGGTCATTAGAGTCCTCTGCTGCAAAAATTAACATAAATTATTGATAAAACGTTATAAAATATAAAAGTGTTAAAATACTTCAATTTGAGAAAGTAATTTAAAAAGGATTAATCAATCATCATCAAATCAATGGATTATTTGTTTTGTGCATTTACGTAAAATAAAAATATTCAATTTGTTAAATTTCTATTAATAGTTTAGATTTTACTAGAATTTTATGAAATATTGCAGCCTCGGATACGAAATTTCGTCCAACGCGGTTCCAGCGAGTTCGTGTAGGATATACACTCAAGTTTTGTATCACATTTGTATTATCATAAATTAGAAAAAAATTGGATGCTAATTGGGTAATCCAAAAAATAGCAATATAGATTGTGTGATCCACAAATCACAATTATTCACTTTCAGATATAAAATTCCGTAATGTACATCTTCAGATCACTCGTTCAGTAAATTGCAGAAGAACACATCAACAGTTAACGCAACTCTCATGAGTTCGAGTAGACATATCACTAACCTTTATCGTGAAAATAAATTCAAATAGAGTTCCACATTTTCCACAAAACAATTAAATTTCTTCTAGTTTTTTAAAATTGTAAAAATTTCCCACATTTTGCATTGCGTTTATTACAATCTTTAAGAAGAATCCTTTTAAATTTCAAAAAAAATTTAAGAAGTAACTCTTATGATTTCGATGTTATCGATAACCACATGAATTTACTTTAGAGATGTTTTGTATATTACAATTTAGAATTCAATAAAAGATGCAAGTAATTTTTTTAAAGTGAGTAAAAAATAACTTTTGTACAATAAATTATAAGGAATGTTTTTTGTTATATTCTATTTATCTTACAGCTCTACGCAAAAAATAATTTAAAACACTCTACATAATTATATTTTTGAAACTCTGGTATATCACATGAGTTGGACACAGCATGGATTGCATTTACCTCAATCTTTAAGAGGAATCCTCTAAAATACCAAAACAGTTTATGAAGTAACTATTATGATTTCGTTGCTATGGATAACCACTTGAATTTACTTAGATGTTTTGTATATTAGAATATGATATTAAAAAATGTAATTTTGTAAAAGTGTGTAAAAAATTACATTTATACTATAAATCATCAGGAGTATTACGTTGTCATATTCTAGTTTTTTTACAATTCCTCAAATTGTAAAAATTTCCAATTTTACAAGTTTTTTTACAACTCAACATACTTATATTTTTAAAACCTTAGTTTATCACAAATATTTGGGATTGGATGATCGAGAATAGTCAGACGATGTAGAAAATTAATAAAATAGTATCCTGTAAGCAAAAAAATTATATATGCTTTTAATATGATAATTATTTAACAACAATATTTACTTAACATATGGCATTGAAATAAATTTACCCTGCATACAGATAGCATTATACAGATAAAAACCGTAAAAATATTTTCCATATAATAAAAAATGGGTGAAGTTTGAATATTTGTACTTCCTTTTACGTATTGATAGGTGATTCCTGGAGTTTCACCTTTCCATTAAAGAGTAAATTCTGCATATTGTATTTCAAACATTTTTTAAGTCGAGAAAATGAAATAGAATATAACAATTTAGTAGATAAAAAAACCACAGGTTTACTGAAAAATAATATGTATAGACATAAGACATTGTCCACAAGGTAGATATAGCACACTTAAAAATTGTATTCAACCTTATCAACACTTAAAGTAGTCAAATAAATGGGGGATATTCCCTATTTAAAATAAAATTTCCAATAGTGATTGAAAATGTCCTGGAAAATCTCATCCAGTTCACGCATGCGGGGAATTGTTCCCACGTTCAATGGCCCTGATAAGGTGAGGCACTTTTTTAAGAAGAGATACAA
>NNCF01133102.1:33858-44029 GCA_002313205.1 Laupala kohalensis | reverse complement strand
ATGTTTTATATCCATACTAATACATATAAATGCGTAACCCGAAAGCGTGTCTGTCTGTTCGTTACTTAATCACGATTAAACCACAGAGCCGATCGTGATAAAATTTGGCGAGGAGAAAAAATTAATATGTCTAGGATCAACATAGGCTAACTTTAATTTTTTTAATGAGTGATAAAAAAGATAGAAATGGTTTTTGAAAATAAATGTCGATAAAATCGAAATAAAAAGACAGTTATATTTGTTTACGCTGCCTAAACGGTTAGAGATACGAATGGCAATATTGTTTGCCTCTACGTGTACTATAAAACAATCCGCGGCGGCATTTGTCTGTCTACTAAGGTTTACCTACTTTATCGATAAAGCGTTATTAAAAATAGGCGTGTTAAAACATTTCAAATGAAGACGGAAAAAAATCAATCATCAAGTTCAATTTTTTTTTGTTTTGTATATATTTGTTTATTTATCACAGATTAGAAAAAAAATGTTTTCTTATTTCGCCTTTGTAAGTCACGGAGTAATCTCAGCGTCTCCGTGACTGAGGAAGGCGAAAGTCGAATCTGAGAATGATTTTTTTTTTCTTTTGTAAATGACATCTACGTTTTAAGCTTAATTTATTATTTATGAGTAACGTCTTCACCCCTCGTCAACCAAACCACACTATATAAGGGAGTGACAACAAAACGTTACCACCGATTTCGAATTTTCTCCGTATTTGTGCGCTGTGCTCGACGAGCGTGTCCAACTTCAGCGTCCTGGGTCTAGGGGAACTACTCAAGATTTTTAATGACCATCGGTGAAAGAATCATCGACAATGTATGTAAACTTTTCCCATCAATAACTTTATTATAGACACGGTTTTTTTACCTAAATTTCTGTTTGTTTGCCTTGGGTTTTTTTAGCTACCTCTTAATGCTTAGCCTTATCCTAAGTGAAGGTCTGAAAATGCCAATAAATAAATCAGAACCGTTGCAAAGAAACAGACCCGGGGGTGGGGGGGAAGGTTAATACAACTCTCTTGTTGTTGTTTTTTAGCAAAATTGGTATCTCGTATTTTTCAAGTTGGAGAAACTGAATTAAGTTTGTCTCGGAGGTAAGTTTAAAACATTGAAAGAATTTTTAACGCAAAGAAATTTGACCAGGAATATTCTCAATGGCTAGTAAACAGGAGTAAAAGAAGATTTTTTTACAAACCTTCAATTGTATATCGACATGACTGCAGTTTACAGTTTAATAGAATTGAAAGATAATGAATTGTAAAACTAAGCGGAAGGATGTTGGTAAAGTACTTACAGATAGAAAAAGACGACGTATCCAGTCAATAAATACTCCAAGATGTAACTGAAAAAACTCAGTACGTTAAACGCGTTTGTGGACCAACTTACACCTCAAGGTAAATTCAACTACTGAACGATTATTACGAAGCCTCGAGCAAAAAAGAGTTTTGGACGGATGTCTCTTGGGGTCACGGTATTGTTTTAGCGAGAACAAAAGCCGACAAAAGCTCGAATCGCAGCCAATCATGTGCAAGGGTTGTTCTAAAGGTCTCCTTTCTCTCGAGTTCTCGTTCCTGTTGGTGGATTAATTATGTATGTTAAGTGACCGAGTCAAACAATGCACGGCGGCCATTAGGACGAAGTGGCGAAAACAATTGAGGTACGAGGACTCAGTGGTACCAACTGCGACAGAGAATGTTTTGAATCGTTTCACGATTTCTTTGGTGAATAACAGTATTTCTTTAATGTAGGTTTGCCTGATTCTGGCGCTTAATAATAATAACCACACGGTGAAAGTGTGTTAAAAACCACTTGGTGAAAGTAAGTTCAAAAAAAAAAAAAANTGTCTGGATTCTCGAGTTTGAGCATTAATAAAACGTGAACTATTGCTCCACACAGAAATGAGTTACACAAAAATTTCCCGTACTTCATTATAGGTTTATCTTATTTTAATTTTATTGCAGATATTAGGAGAAAAGTGCCGGTTCTTCCACTCTTTTATTCGAAGCGCTGACTTTGAAAATTCGTTGCTCAGAAACGACTCTTCAAAGAGTGGCTGAAATTTTTCAAAATATTACATTACTAGCTGATTACACGAACGTTGCCCGGGATTCTTCTTAGACTTGTCATTTTTTACTCAGGAAAAATTAGTCTATCTACATTGTAAGAATAATATACTTTTACTTACTGGTTTTTAAAAACATGCACAACATCATAATTTTTCAAATTCGTAATGATACAAATTTAATACAAAACTTGACTTACACACTACACCATCTCGAGGAAGCCGCGCGGGTCACGTTTTCGCTTCCGAGGCAAGACGCTGCTGCACCATTTCAAGAAAATTCTTATGAAATCTGAAGTATTCGTTGAAATTTTACGGTTTAGAGACGTTTTTCTATCTTTGTTAAATGTACAAAACAAATAAATGATTAAATTTGATAATGATTGATTTTTTCCTTTTTAAATTCAAGTATTTTAACACTCCTATTTTTAATAACGTTTCTTCTATAATGTGGGTGAACCTTTGCAGATAGACATATGCTATCGCGGACTTTTTTGTAGAACTCTTTAGCAAACAATATTGCCATCCATAGTTCTCACCTATCTCTAATCGTTTAGGCAGTGTTAGCGAACACAACTATCTCTCCCCCACTTTTTTTATCGACATTTATTGTCAAGAACCATTTCTGTCTTTCATGTCGGACGTTTTGAAAATAAAAGTCAACCTACGTTTATCGTGGACATCTGAACTATCTCCTTCCCAAATTTCATCACGATTGGTTCAGTGGTTTAATCGTGATAAGGTACCAAACAGACAAACACACTTGAGCGTTACGCACTTGTATAGTAGTGTGGATATGTTTAAGAATAATTCCTTATTTGAAGTAAAATGGGACACTTTACATCGTTTTGGTCTGAATCATTTTTTCTGAAACACTAGAAATACATTTTTTCAGAGTAAATTTGACCACGTATTACGACATGTTATCTGAAACAGTTTTTCAAAATATTACATTATTTGCAGATGAGATCACACGTGATCGTACGATAATTACGATTAATGATATTAAGTGACGGTGAGGTATTGAAAGAGTTGTCTTATATTATTAAGGAAAAACATGGTGTCTCTTTCTGAAGTATTTTTTACAGAAAGCTTTTTCGACCGCGTAACGGCTATCTTCGCAGCTACAAAATGAGATAATGAGTTGGATAAAAATCATTGAAATATACACAAATAATAGAATAAAATAAAGTGAATTTCTCTTCAAACTCTACAAATTAGACAAATTACTGAGATGTATTACTGTTTTCTTTGTTGTGCTTCTAATTGTTTGAAAACACAACAATACGAATAATAATAAAGAAAAATGTATCGTAATTTAATTTCTATCTATCAGTTAACAATATACTGCAAGCAATATTCAGGCTCTCGCTTGACTCGTTTGAAATGCACAAGACATTCATGTAACAACATGGCGCCCGAGAGCAGCTGTTTCGTGATTTAAACATTTCACCTCAGAAAAAGTTACACATCTCTCTAAAATGTCCGGTGACGTATAAATGAAAGATACGTAAAAAATCGATTAAAAAAATTCACTACAAATCAAAACAAACTTTCATCACTTTGTGATTCGAAAGTTGGTCTACTATTGTAAATATGTGTTTTCTCCATTTATTACAACACGAATTATATTTATTTTTTATTTTATTTCATATTCCTCGTCCGTTCCGCGGCTATCTGGCCAATACCGAGTAATAGTATATTATAATTCAAATAATTTCGTTTAAATGGATGGTAAGGAATGTTTTTCAGGTTTAAATCACAATAAATATTAGTTACTCTATTCTTTTACGACAATTTAGGATATTTTAGTGTTTTAATTCTTCCTACTACCTTGAACGAAAATATCTAAAAGTAGATAATAATAATAATAAATAGATAGTAAATGTCGGCTGTGCCAACAGGATGAAGAAACAATGAGCCATATAGTTTCTGACTGTCCAATCTTGGCAAGAAATGAATACATACACATGATAATGTTTGCAAAATTGTACACTACAGAATCTGTAAAGAACACAAGATACGATTTAACCGGCATGTGGTGTGAACATAACCCAGAAACAGTTACGACCAAAGAAGACATAACTATCATTTGGAACCAGCAAGTAGTAACTGACAGATCAGTAGCTGCTAACAAACCAGATATTATAGTACCAAACAATACAGGTAAAACTTGTCTATTATAGGTATTGCAGTGCGCAAAGATATGAGCATCTCACAAAAAGAAGCTGAAAGAATAATAAAACACAGACATAAAAACAGAAATTCAGAGAATGTGGCAAACAAAAACAGACATCATACCAGTGAAAAACATCAGATATCATACCAGTAGTAATAGGGGCATTAGTAACTATCAATAACACAATAGACCAATAGATACAGAAAATACCAGGAAATAGAAATATTAATTAAATTTTTAAAGAGCACTGCTGGGAACTGCTCATATCCTGAGAAATGTATTGTAGCTGCTATATGAATTATATCCAACCCTAGGAATGTGTTTCATTCCCGGTTGGAAGAAAGATACCAGCATTAGCTGAGATAAAAATACATAATAATAAATGTCTTTATTTAGTGGCCAAACTCAGACCACAGGGTCTGCTCTACCGTCTGACCACGCAAGAAAAGAGAAAAATACTATAAATACTGAAGTACAAAAAATAGGGAGGAGTAACACTTACATTTAAGTTTACCTTTAACACAATGTTGCTTTAAACGATATTACAACGCAGTTATTGATACTTCTGGACTATTCCATTTGTGGAAGCTTCCGATATAATCTTCGTGTAATAAGAGATCTCCGGGAGTAAATAGTCCCTCCAATACGCGACATGTGTGGGACGCCACGCTTCTCCTTCCAGGGAATTCCACGCTTCACGCATAAATTCAATTCCGGAAATGAAATTTCCACTCCTGGATTTGAGGACGCGCGTCAACACGTGTACGGGAGGAGAGACGCGGGAAACGCAGGTTCAAGTAGAAAGGACGAGGAAGATTGTGTACCGTAAAGGTGGTTCAGGCAGTACGGGCGAAGGTGGAAGTAAATCACACAAATAACTGAAATCAGTGTAAATAAACAGAGTAACATTGACTTATTGTGTCTTCAACTAAAAAGAAACACACCTCACCAGCCATTCAACACTCCAAGTTAGTCAAATCACTGAGATGTATAATTGTTTTCTTTCTTGTTACAGTCATGTCACTGCAATATAAATAATAATGAAGACAAACTTGATTTAATTTCTGTCTATCAGTAAAACAAGGCGGCCATGTAAAAACATGGCGGCCGAGCACAACGATTACCTGATTTGCGCATCTCACTTCGGAAATAGTCGAATATATTTTTTTGTAATGTCAGTAAGAAAAGTGATGTAAAAAATACTACGGAAAATTTACTACATATCACAGTAAACTTCAATCACTTTCATTATTTAAAAGTTGGTCTTATTTTGTTTTCTCCATAAGAAGCTATGTATTTCAGTCTCAATTATAATTGCATTTATTTCATGACCGGTGAGGAATGTTTCTCAAGATGAAATCACAATGAGTTAATTATACACTATTTATTTACACCGTTTTAAGACCATTTAGCGATTTAATTCTGCGATACTGACCACAATGACAGAGACGAGATTGAATTGTGTGACAAAGGACAGTGTCCACACAGGAGCAATAGTCCCTTTGGCGCAGAGGATAGCGCGTTGGACTTCTAATCCAAAGGTCGTGGGTTCGATCCCCACAAGGGATGACAGTGCTTTTGAGTTTTGACTCATTCAATAGTAATGATGCACACCATGAGGATACTGAGCACAATGACAGAGACGTGATTGAATTGTGTATGGACAAAGGAACGTGTTACTCACGAGCAACCGTCCCTTTGGCGCAGAGGATAGCGCGTTGGACTTCTAATCCAAAGGTCGTGGGTTCGATCCCCACAAGGGATGACAGTGCTTTTGAGTTTTGACTCATTCAATAGTAATGATGCACACCATGAGGATACTGAGCACAATGACAGAGACGTGATTGAATTGTGTATGGACAAAGGAACGTGTTACTCACGAGCAACGGTCCCTTTGGCGCAGAGGATAGCGCGTTGGACTTCTAATCCAAAGGTCGTGGGTTCGATCCCCACAAGGGATGACAGTGCTTTTGAGTTTTGACTCATTCAATAGTAATGATGCACACCATGAGGATACTGAGCACAATGACAGAGACGTGATTGAATTGTGTATGGACAAAGGAACGTGTTACTCACGAGCAACGGTCCCTTTGGCGCAGAGGATAGCGCGTTGGACTTCTAATCCAAAGGTCGTGGGTTCGATCCCCACAAGGGATGACAGTGCTTTTGAGTTTTGACTCATTCAATAGTAATGATGCACACCATGAGGATACTAAGCACAATGACAGAGACGTGATTGAATTGTGTATGGACTAAGGGCAGGGTTCACGCAGAAGCAACAGTCCCTTTGGCGCAGAGGATAGCGCGTTGGACTTCTAATTCAAAGGTCGTGGGTTCGATCCCCACAAGGGATAACAGTGAATTAGTTTTGACTCCTTTAATAGTAATGATGCACACCATGATGATACTGAGGGCAATGACAGTGACTCAATTGTGGATGGGCAAAGCATAGTAATTCACTTACGATCTAACTATAACGCACTATCTAACTCAGTAAATAGAAATAACTGTTACAAAAATACTCAAAAGAGCTATATAATACAAAACAATATATTTGTATGCTATGAAACCACACCATCATCAATTGCCATATATCATACAGGTTTTTCGTTTTGGATTATAATAAGACTTTTTGGGTGTTTTTATAACAGTTATTTCTTAGTTAGATAGTGAGTAATCATTGATATATTGTTTGTTTTAATAAGTTGTACTAGAAATTGTGTAAATTGTTCTGTGTAGCCCTGATAAATTACCGTAACGTTGGCGTTGTAAAAAGAATCATTTATTGATGGCCATTCCTGGAATATGTTCCGTTATATAATATATATTGGTCAAGATCAACATCATGAAAATATTTATTTGTGCTTGGAATTAAAAAAAAAAAATTGGGACTGAGAATTTATTTATTTTACCTTACAGTATTAAGGCACCTGTCAACAGTTGTGGAATTTCCTTGCCTCATTTGGCCCGGCGTTGTCCAGGACTCTTCTGGTTTTTTTTATGAATTACTACGTTTCTTTCCATATTTCTTTTGTTTCGTTTTATTTACTTAAATAACACGAAGAAAAAAACAAAAAAATTCATTTTTCAGTATTCTGTGCAAATTTGCACGTAGTTACGAATTTATTTTATAATCCAGGCAAAAGGATTATATAGAGGGCAACACAGAGAAACAGGAAACTTTTGGCAAACAAAAGTAAAATACATGCAACAACTACAAAATTTATTGACAGTAGTTGAACCACTACAACTTGCATTTTAAGAAACTACAATCCAAATTGTCAATTTCTGAAAATTAGGTCCTGCAGATGGCGTCCTTGTCTACGTATACATTCTTATAATCTGTATTCAGGTTCCCCATTGATCGCTGCAACAGTTTTGATATTCTGTTGTGTACGAACACTTATCAATCGTCCTGTCGGTTTCTTTTTCAGAGCAAATCCAGTCTCTTCAAAGTTTTGAACCCAAGTTTTTATCGCGTGTTTTGAAGGAACGAGACTATGACGTACTAATTTGAAAAACCGACGGAACTCCCTCTGCGCACCTTCCAAACTATCGTCGGTTTTGTAAAACATTTTTATGGCGAAAGCACGCTGTTCCACTCCTCCTTTATTACTGAACGGCGTTATTGTTTACAGCTCATAGTCCCCCTTCCATAGTGCTGCCAACTGTGCACGGCTGCCACTACGCACTTCAAAACTTCCAGTTTCTCTGTGTCACCTTGAACTTTACACAGAAAGCTTAATAAATAAATTGCATAGTTAAGACCTCTATTTTCTTTTGTTTTTCTTTCACTTTTAGGTTATGTTCTTGAAAAAAAATTTATTTAATGCTTTTATATAATAGACCACGTAGATTACGAGTTCAGTGGATTATCCGCCTGACGTAACGCAATCGAACTCATGAGTTAGTCAACAGCCATGCGAGTAAAGATTCACATCTACTGATTAGTAGCCAAATTTAATTGTTTTTCTGCTCGTCAATATTAACCGTACTTTGCATTTTAGATGCAATAACCTTTCAGATGAGTCCTTTGAAATTTCATCCATTACTTCTTCCATTTCAATGCCACACACATTCCATAGAATACACTTTTATTAGTACAGATGCGCAATTCCTATCACAATTGTTTTGACAATTGAATATGGCTTAAAGAATTTCCATAAGTAACAATGGAGACTCAAGAAAGAATCTTTACAAAAAATATTCAAAACCTGATGTAAATGAAATCGTTTGAACTCAGGTAGTATCAAAAAAATAACCCATTCTCATATTACATTACAAATAAATAAATAAATAAATAGGTAATCAAATAAACAAACAAACTTCTTTGTCAAAAAAGTAGTTACGAACTGGGTATGACCATGTGGAGGATAATAAACTAATTTTCTCTCCGAAGCGAGCAAGTGGATTTAACATTTCAACATACTCCTAACGATAAAAATAGTTCGGCACATGTTTAAGAGTAGTTTTAACATAATACCAGCAAATATTGTATTTAATAAAACACAAGAACTCAATTCACAAGTGCACATTATTAACAAACTATAAACCATAGGAAAGTAATGTCGATAAATCGTAACTATTTAATAACAATAAATTCGCTAATAATTATTTCAATAGATGCCGCCCCTACTATGGCATTTTTTAATATAAAAACCCCTGACTTCTAATAGCTGTGGAGAGTAAAACAAAAGTTGCAAAAATTACAATTACCACCATACAATTTGTAATTTTCTATTGTATATAGAGAAGTGAACAGTTTGGTTTTACAAATGAAAATTAATTTTTTAAAGCCAGAAATGTTTCAAAAAGCATGATATTTTGGCGGTTATTCCGATACGTCAACTTCATTATTTTGTATAAAATAAATTAAGAGTGACAAACATAATTCTTATTCAGCGAATGATCAGTGTTGTGTTTGTGACAACATTTATTAATTTCAATCTTCCAAAATATAATGAGTTATTTATTTTTTTCGAAAACACTGGTAAAACGTCCATACATATTATTAAGGAATAAAATGTATACTATCGCACTCAGAAGAAAGCCATGATCTCATTACAATTAAATGCAAACGTTTAAAACGATTTATGTAAACTCCAGCGAGTGATAAATAAAACCATGTTCTCAATTAGGGACCTGCGAGGGATTTCAGTTGCGCACATTGTTGCCACGCGTATCACTCCATTGACTGGTAAAGCTTTATATCAGACTGGACAAGTCGACGTGTTCGCAAAAACCGTAAAAAAATATCACGCTTTTTGAAACATTTCAGGTTTAAAAAATTAATATTCGTTCATAAAACCAAATTTTTCACTTGGATATATGCAAAACTAAAGGACAAATCCAATAGCGATTTTTTTTGTGCTCTCCACAGCTATTAGATGTGAGGGGTCTATAATAAAAAATTCGATAGTAAGCAAGAGTCTTTATAAAACATCCGCCTCAAAAACGACTCATCAAGAATTCTTTACGCAGTAAATATAATAATTCTTTTGCCAAATCAAATTTACAATACCTCTACTCAACAATAGCTCAGACTTGCAACAAAAGAAAAGTATTATCGAGAAAATAAAATATTATCGAGACAAACCCTGTTAATGGCAATACTACCGCGGAACAGGGAAAAATAATAAAATAAAATGTTAAAAAAAGCTCAGACTTGCGTGAAAGACGAAAACAAATTAACATAAACATACAAACCGGATAAACAAGATTTGAATACGATAAATGAAACATTCACTCTTCTTGCAAGAGAGGCGGCAAAGACGATGTGGAACCCGCCCTAGTAGCAATTTTCCTGCGTCGTGTTTGGTGCACCCGAGCAACGCCACGCCTCTCTTGCAGGAATAAACCATTCCCTATTCATTTATTCATAAAAGAATTATAAAAGGAACGTTTGGGGTGGGGGGAGGGTCCCCGAGTTCTTTG
>NNCF01133098.1:3013-18990 GCA_002313205.1 Laupala kohalensis | reverse complement strand
AATATTACAAAGTAGATCTATTGGTATGTTC
Organism: Laupala kohalensis; assembly: GCA_002313205.1. Lineage (NCBI taxonomy): Eukaryota > Metazoa > Arthropoda > Insecta > Orthoptera > Trigonidiidae > Laupala > Laupala kohalensis. The sequence continues at coordinate 18,959 of NNCF01133098.1, read as the reverse complement.
ATAATAATGATACATCATCAAGGGAAATTATACTCTAATTATCGGGAATATGTATATCATCAATGAATTCTTTGAACTGTAGGCCTTTCTTCACATCACTAGCCTCTTTCCCGGTGACCTTACTTAAAACACCATGAAATAATTTACCAAGTTTGTAGATAAATTGGGGTTTGAGATTATTAATCTATAAGGGGAGTGCCTACATATCACAAGCAAGTTTCAATTTAAAATCAAATAAACAATAATGTATTAAGAATGTATTGAGCCATGTAAGTAATGAATGGTAAGTCTTAATATAAAGAAATATAAAAGTAACTTATAAAGATAACAATAATATAGGAACATCATCATATTTAATTGACCAATTCTAATTTAAGTTTAATTGTAGTTGTAGTAGAAGTTAACAGACAGATTCTTATTATAACAATTAATTGTTAATAAAATGCACTCATTTTATACTTTTACTCTAATACTAATATTAATTTAGTTACACGATAGCTGAAAATTCTCAAAAACTATTAAAATCTTTTGCAAATCTTTATCGCAAACTTCAGGGGAATTAGTGAACAAACAATTTTCTACTTGCCAGAGTTATACATGAATTATACATGCCAGAGCACCAACTTCTAATTATAATAGTATGGTGAAAAATAAGGTTTTACATAAATCGTAAGCCACTAAATAGTAGTTGGTAGCTAAATTAGTGAAATTGGTTCACTATCACCCCCATCATAGAATAATGCATTACTTTAAAAAAATTCCTAGGACTTTATCCTTTATATGATTACATTTCAAACAATAAAATAAATTGAATTAACAGTAAAACAATATGTCTACAAATCTATGTAAATGATACAATAAATTTTGGGGTCCTGTATCTTTGTACTTGATTCCAAAAGTATAAAGTTTCTTGGAATACCAAATTCATTTGAATAGAATTTTAAAAAAAAATTTAATGGTTCAATTACATTTACATTATATTCCAAGAGAGATAAGCAAAGCCATCTATACATAGGCTGGTTACACCTAAAAAATAACCTTAAAAACTATTAATAAAAATAATAAATATTACAACTTCAAAATGTTGACAGGTTTTTGACAAACAATAAACTTTTCATATTGATAATTGATTTTATTATGATTGATTTACCCAATAACAATAAAACTATTTAATTTTTTCTTTATTATATTGTTCTTAAATTTTAAATTTTTAGATCATAGGGAGAGCATTAAAGGTTCTTACAGCAACCATATAACAATTTTTGTTACCAATGGCCTTCTTAGCTTTAGACATTTGTATAATTTTATATCTAGTCTTGGAGGTACTTTCAACATGGATTTCTTTAAATTCATAATAATAATAAACAAGACTCTTAAATGTAGATAATTGCTCCACATTCAATGGGACATTATTTATAAGCAATACCACTGCTAAATTGCCTTTATAAGCCACACCCCAGGTCTTTAACCTATGAAAAACAAGCTTAATATATCACCATTAGTTATTAAATATTTCGTTTGATGAATAATATATACATATAATTATTCGATCTCATGTTATATTAAGATAATATTTCCAAGATATTTACGACTGTTCACTCTTGTTATATTCTGATTATGTGGTACAAACTCAATATTTATTGATGCATCATCATTGTAGATACAAATAGCCTTAAAAACAGTTTTGCTCATATTTAGGGATAACTTATTCTAGTCTGAGAGATATTGTATTATGATATTCTATTCTGAGAGAGAGCCTAATGTTAGATCAATAATTCATTTCAAAGATATTCTATTCTGAAGGATAGTTCAATGTTAGATCAATCTCTAGCTTAATGTATCAGTACAATTTCTGCACTTTTTGAGTATTAGGCCATATTGTTTCTTCAATTGACATATTGATTATATATATTGCAAAAGTGTGGCTGTTTAGCAAACAATAGCCTTTAGTGTTTTTGTATTAATATTAACTACACAACCAGATTTATCTTTGATAAATCATAAATTATTTTACATACTTCAGGGCAATTAGTTGGATTTATAAAAACTGTTTTTACATTTGAATCCATTTCTGTTGGTCATTCCAAGGCTGTTTAAGTTGTTCAATTAGATTAGAACCAATTTCTCAGAATTATTTATTCATAGGGTAGGCAATGTCCATTTTATTCTCAATTTTTATATTGTTATCTTCCATCGAAAATTATTATGATTTAGTTTTGATAATATTTTATCATTTAAAGAAATAAGAAATAATTTACAAGGACCCCATCTAAAAAACCATTTGAAACTATGCAGAGCAACACACATTAAGCCCTGGAGTTTGATTGTATTCATTCCTTTTTTTCCTCTCTCAAGATTAGACTGAAGTAGAGTAATTTTCTAAATAACATTGTCTGTTTAAAGAGTTAGAAATCAAATAGAATAAAAACAATTTACTATTGCAATAACACATGTTATATTGCAATAAATTTACTTCATAATAATTCAAAGGTATTTTAGAAGCAAATATTTTATTTTACTTCTGAACTGTGACTAAGAAAAAGAATCTCAATAATACAAGATAGGATGTAAGTGGAAATATTTTCCTCTGAGGGGATAGGATGTTAAGTGAAAATGTCACGAAAATACAAATATTTTTGGAAATTAATAGCTAGATATCAGTTAGGCGATACTAGTGTTCATTTTTAAGAATAAATGAAAGATATGGTGTTGTCCACTAGTAAAAGAAATACTCAGTAAGTACTTTCACCATTTTAGTTGGTATCTTCAGTCTAGAATAAAACAAAATACAAAATATGTAAGAATGCAAAATACACGAATTCATTGCTAAGTTTATAAACATTTGAAATTAATTAATAAATGATAAAGTTATTGGAAGTAGTATTAAATGTATTGAAAACAGAGCAACAGATTAATGTGGAATAAATTAGTGAATAAGAGATAAAATCTATACCTAATTGAAAATATAAGGTAAGTAGGGGCAGGAAGAGGGGTTCAGTTAGAGCACTGACCGGGCAAGTCCTGCAAGTAAATTGTTATTTTCGGATTAGGGACAAAAGAGGAGAAAGGTTGCATATATGCTCATTGCAGAGAGAAAGAAAAACCATTGAGCACTAGTATAATACAGTAAACAGCCTTCATTCCTATACTCTCATGTGGGCAGAGACAACGATCGGAGTAAATTTATATGATGTGTTTAAAGTCGAATCAATGCCAAAAGAGATATAAGAAAAGTGTGTAAAATTTACAGGAAGTTATTCTGATCTTTGTGTGTTTGATTCAAAATAAGCTCGGCTGTAAGTACGTTAGTGAAATANGAAATATAAAATTGAACTAGGGAACGCTGTGTCAATTAACAAAGTGCTTTACAGAGTGCCCCATGCACACAGACACGTTGCATAATGCTATCGCGGACACGTTACAACAGGGTGTCAGAGAAGACAGCACTAGTCCATGGTCAGCAAATACAGCGTTAATAAAGGGAAAGAGCGAAGATGGATAAGTCAAATATTGACCTTAAATTGATTTTAGAGCTCTGAATTTTGTAATCAAAAATGAGATGTCCCCATTACCAAACATGGATGAAATGTTTGACCAATTGTGAAAGAGAAAATTTTCACATTAGATTTATGTAGTGGATATTGGCAAATTCCTTTACATGCATTCAGCAAAGCTTTAATTCCGTTTTCTACGCGATCAGGTCATAGCCAATGCAACCGCCAACCTTATAGACTAATCACATTTCCCACCNTTATAGACTAATCACATTTCCAACCGGTTTTGTGAGTAATGACGATTATGTTACAAGGATTGATTAATTAATTAATTCATTAGGCGTGCGTTGTATTTTTAGACGATGTACAACGTTATGAACCGCCACCGGAAAACCTCCTGGAGGAACAAAGAAAGATTTTCAAGCGCTAAAAGATATCAAATTTAAAATTCAAACAAGACAATGGTCACTTTTTCTAGCAAGAAACTAACTTTTAAGGCCATACGAAATCTTCAGACAGACTACAAGTCGGTGAAAAAAGTGTAGAGGCAATTAAGAACTTTCCGATACCAAATATAGTACGACGAATTCAATATTTCTTACGTCTAGCGGGGTACTTACGAAAATGTATTCCAAAATTTTCCCATATGTCTGCTTGTTTGAGTAATTTGACTATCAAAAACAGAAGATTAAATGGACGTATCAGACAGTTTTTGACACTTTGAAGGAAGCGTTGACTAAATCTCTTAATTTGCATTTTCCAGACTTGTCAACCATTCGTTTTAACGACGAAAAATTCGTCAGTGGGGGAAAAGGGAATCCTTCCTCAGAAATCAGTAGGCGAAGACCATATTACATCTTGTGCTAGCAAAAAGCAACTGTCAAGGCAACAAAATCGTTATTAAAAATATAGTTGAGGACCTTGATAGTTCAAAGGCATTTTACGTTAATCATCGACATCAAACCATCCCAATGGTTTCCTACACAATCTGATCCTAAACCTAGGTTTGCGCGGTGGACCATGGAGCTTTCCGAGTACACTATTACAGTACAACACAAACCAGGTAGTCAAATTCCGCACGCAAATCCACTGTCGTGGGTGAAAATTCCATCGGTGTCGGTGATTCGAAGCTCACTGGATTTTGCTCCCGAGCGGGACAAAATAAAAGAATTGCTAGTGAACAACAGTGTGCAACATTAAAAGAACTGTATCGGTTAGTGGAAAAAGGGGCACAATTAATTCTTTCTACATGTACATGAAATGCAATATAAAATGCATATTCCTCCGCCGCAATCGGTTTATACTGTATGTGCATCCTTTCAATGCGACCATATGTTAAAAAAATGACATGAAGACTCGATGAGAGGCCATGTGGGTATTGCAAAAACCATCAACAATGTACATTGAGCTTTCAACTGGCCAGAACTGCATAGTGACGTGCGCAATTTTGTTGCAAGCTCTATTAAATGTAAAATAAAAAAGGGCATATAAGAAATAATAATCATTAGAATGCCGGAAGCCAAAACATCATTTATTAAAATTGCGATTGATATAGTGGGACATTTATTAAAAACGACAAAACGAGTCAACAAATACAACCTTACTGTACATTACTAACTATTTTAGATATCTAAAGGGATAGTCTCTGAACTCAAAGAATCTTCCAGATAAACTTCTATATCAGAAATAGAATTTTTAAGTCCGACCCTTTAACTCCTTAATTCTTCTCCTCACAATTCTTACTATTGTTATAATTTTAATATATAAAAATATATATATTTAGATTTTTTTAAATATTTTCCCGTGTTATACTCATATACAAAAATTGGTTTATACGGACCAAAATTCAATATGGGTATCGGGAGGAACTGCGTCAACTTGTGCGTCGTTCGTAGGGGAGATGTGCCAGTTCCAGATAAGAGAAGATAACAGAAAAAGAGAGAAGGAATGCGAAAAGTCACGGTTCTAGCACAGTTTAATCCATAAGAATAACACATGTGACGGTTCTTGCATAGAAGGGGGTGGGAGTGCGATAAGTCGTGACACATGCACCGGTTCTGGTTTGGACTGCTAACCCGTTGTGCCGGTTCTAGCACAACACACTGTCAAACTGAAGGATTGCGCAATCTTGCATCACTGGAAGCAATCTTACATCACATGATGCAACCCCCCAGGCACAAGATGCAATCTTGCATCATAGGATTGAATTTCCAAGCACAAGAAGCAATCTGCCTATGACAGACGTACTGCGCTTTCCGAGATTGGGTTTCTGTGAGAGATGAGTGTGGTGGTCAAGAGTCAATTTTGAGTTGCGCGACCCCAGAGGGGGGTAAATAAAACACGATGCTGTATCATGACGAATGAAGCATTTCAACACACGGTAACTCATGTCTTTTGCTAGCAGATGATGTGAAAGCATATGTGGACACTCGAGTGAGTGAAATACATGAAATGAGCAAAACGCGTAGAACATCTCTTTGCGAGAAAAACCTACGTGAAAGATCTCTAATATCGTTTAATTAAAAAAATTGAAACAAAAGTCAAGCAACATGTATCTCAAGTCTTCGAGGAAGAACGGGTAGAGTGAGAAGATCATGACAACACAGTGGACAAAATCTATGCGAACACAATCATCCAAATACTTTCGATAATATGGACAAGCGTATTGACGTTCTGCATAAGTGAATAAACGAACATATACAAACGAGAGTGAAGTAATACATTGACGATTTAGCGCAAAACTACTTTATCGATAATGTATCGCGACAATTTGTCAAAAAATTTGTAGAAAAGCAGGTGACAAAGTGGAAACGTGAGTGCCAAGAATAAACAACAATTGAATCATCGACTCGCGTTGCAGATGAGGAGCATTTGAAGGTGTGGGTGATGAGATTAGACAGAGAAACGGACAAACATGCCTCGTGCGAGAGAAGCGATGATGCGGAGGAAAAAAGATTGAATATTAAATAATGAAGTTCTCAAAAGAGAAACGTTCGGGACTTGTATCATCGCCGAGCGTCCCAAAGGGGGAGACGTAACTCGCTGTGGAAGATTTTTCCTAAAATTTAGAGGCAAGGGAAGAGGATTAATAACGACGAGAAGTGGGGACGAAGTTATAAAAAGTAGTGAAGCAATAAGACTCTCTAGCTTCCTCTCCTTCCGCTGTTTTACGTCTTGTTAGATTGACTTAGGAGCTTCATTTAAAGAGATTTTACCTTAAACTTCACTAAGAATTTCACGTGAAACTTCACTCAGATTTAGATACTACATTTCATGTACTTCGAGTTGTTTTATGGATTATTTCCGACTTCGGAATAATCGAGTGTGTGTTCCAAGATCATGAGACATTTTATATTTGTGGGGCATTATTTAGACTTAGGAATGATGGCTCAAGTAGTGAACATTACGAACAATACTTGGTGAACTTGGGTTCGGGAACGTGCTCTGGAGTTGTTGATTGGAACAATGACGGCTACTTTTTGCTGAATCGTCTTCTCCGAAGTGAATGGACTTTAGCGGTAGGAAACGAGTGAGTAGCCGACGTGTCCGTGAGTTACCAAGACCAGGGAACTCGCTCCATTCTGAAGCCGTGATATCCCATCTTTGTAAGAAAGGTAATGAAAAAATTCTGGTTGCATCCAGTAACCAAATATCGCAGCGAAGGAGATTAGCGTGTGCGTCGAGCATGAAATCATTACAGCCCAGCTCACAACTCTAAAAACATTAGCTTGAATTATAAGGGTCTATTGCCGAATATGTTATTAAATGTGTAATATTTTTTTATAAATACTATTAACATTTGCCTTCAGCGTTTTTATTTGATGACGAGATCTAGTATGTTAAAACTCATTGTCAATATTTTCTGTGCCTTTTTGGAGGAATGTTAGTGGGGAAGAAGAATGAAGAAAGCATAGAGTTTTAGATATCGTGTATTAATAATCAAAAACAATTTAGTCATTTTATTTTACAATTGCGATTTCCTTACGGAACTCTGTGTGTATTTTTCACCTTTTAAATACTACGAATCCCAAACTCATTTCAATGAGAACGCTGTCTGACCTTCACTAAATGAATGGCGACGTTTAAACAAGCGGGGTGGAACGCGAGGCGGTTGACTCTAGGGGACTCCAAGGGCCATTAAATTGTTCGACGCCACTACAGCTAGTCTGCTAAATCTTCGAAAAAGGTAACCTAAAGGTAGGAATGCATCCTGTTGTTTAACCCGCACAGTCAAGAAGAAATGCGTGTGTTTTGAAGCAAAGATTACTTTGGCCCAGTAAAGAAACTAAGAAAAACTAACTTTGTTCAAAAAGACCTTATACAAATAATAAGTGATGAACTACTTAATTTTGTGTTATTTTAATTAAGATGTGCCTTTAGCATTTTAACCAGTGGTGAGATCAAGTATGGCAGTGATCGCCAATATAGCTTTGTTGTGTTATTTTGGGGGAGTGTATGTGCGCCTTAGCGAAGAAGAATGCATGATTTTTTTAAGTGCTTTGTAATTTTGATGAATAAACAGTTTAGTTCTTTTATTTGTAAATTGCGTCTTCCATTAAGAACCCTGTGTGTCTCCGCCTCATTAAATAACTCGAATCCTTAATAAAATTTGAATACCCTGAGATCTCATGTTTTTATTTCTTTAAATTAATTGCTCTAATTAGATATTGTAACTTTACGGATTGTAATTAACAAAGTGTCCTCCATCATAGATGGGTGGTAGATTATCAATAGGAGAAGACAAAGAACAAAGCCCGCGTCTCAAGATGTTGCGTTGTGTGTCTCATGCAAGATGACAGCCCAAAGTCGCAAACATTGCTAATAGAAATTAATGTGCAACGACAGCAATTTGTCTCATGTCGCTCAGTGCTGGATAACTATATTGAATGTGGATCATGGCATGGTTGATATTACTTGCAAGATTTATGATATCTTCTTCCATCATGACTGCCCACTACGAGTTATCTCGTATGACGCACTGCAATAGGTGTGACCCAACGCTAGACTCGTTCCCATATCCACCAAAAATATTTTATCGTCGAAACAAGTAAGAGAGTACTTCTGAAGATCAAGCGAGTAAAGCATATGAGATTTCGAGAGAATGCAATGTTGAATATCCATTCGCAAATTGTCAGGAAATAAACAGTCGAAGTAGTAGTCGAAACGACTGTTGGACAACAGATTGTTAAAAACTTTTGCTCTGTACGAGATACTCTGTGAGATTATATGAATCGCAAACACTTTCGGTCGAAGACCAACAAATTCTACCAACATATCGCTACCACACTCATCCTTAAACAACCCCAACACTTCCTTATTGCATGGAAGTATACCAAATCGATTCGGCGGTTCAAACGAGGATGTATCATAGTAGAAAGGATAGAGCTTCAAAACGTCATACATATTACGCGACATCGACGGAATACAGCTATCCGTGTCTAAACACAAGTTTCTTGTCAGGAATCCTCGGTTTGAGAATCGTTCGGAAGAGATCGAACATGAGATATCTGGAGAGTTCAAAAATCGAAAATAATACGTCAATAGATTTATTAATAAGCACTTGTTTTATGGAGCTTGATCGTCATAAGATCTTTTCCGATTGGTGGACTACATAGAAACGCTGGATCTGCAATGAGTTTCCACACACCGCACCGTCCCTCCCACATGTTGACGAGATAGATGCGTCGATGTTGTCACACATTCTCACACCTTTTCCCGTGAAAACTATTCACCACCAATTTAAAGAAATTCGTTTCGAAAGAAGAGGTGGCATTATTTGGCAATCCAATTACGTTCGAAGTAAAGGAGGTGTCAATGACTTTGACAATAGGGGAGAATACTATGTCTGCGAATGAGTTTGTAATCCGTGTCTAACACCTGCTGTGAATTTCGAATGTGAATGACGTAGTGTCGTATCGGATAAAGTGTGGCCATCAGTTTCGGTTGTCGACTCTGTTCAAAGGGTGGTTTTTGTGTATTGGGGCAAAGCAGCAAGTCGCTGAAGGTGTCATGGAAATGATCTGGAATGTCTAGATCCATTTCTAACATATCCGCGTAAAGTGACCTCCGCAACCGCTTGCTCTACGCAAAAATGTCCACTGTTCGCATCCCATTGAATATTACCGATGGGTAAGGCATGTGACATGGCTTATCCATACAGATTATTACAGTCGATATATTGAAGAAAACGATCCGGTTTAAACGGATTTTAGCTTTCACCTATGAAGGCTTTATTGGCTCGCACATGGCAAGAACTAAAGACAGAAACTACCACGGACCCCCTTTCCGAAGAAGAGAAGCATCTCCTAGTCCGTTAGCAGTTCTACTGTCACCACCGTCTTTTTTAACAAGGCATCCCACGACAGGGACGGTGTGGTGAGATAATGAGTTGGATCGAGCGAATACACATGCAAACAAAGTTTTGCAGTGATTCGAATAAATCGGTCAAGAGAAGCTCATCGATTTTCAAATACAAATCGACATAATCAGACAGATTGCAAATCCCAAACGTTTTCCAGTGGTGTATAGTACGTTAATAATCGTCGGGGATGTAAGTGCCGGAGAGGCGACTGAAAATCGCATCCTTGANGAGATGTAAGTGCCGGAAAGGCGACTGAAAATCGCATTCTTGAACGGTTATGCAATTTTTTCGAGTTTCCCTTCCACATTCATATCGTCGTACCCTTTCTACATGGTAATGTGAAATCAATGTTATTAGGATAATGCGTGCGAACAAGTGTGAAATGTCGGACAGAGGATGCGTGCCAAAGCATCGAGCAAACTGGATATAAATATAAAGAAGTTTAGAAAACAAAACTGCCTTTNTTCGAGTTTCCCTTCCACATTCATATCGTCGTACCCTTTCTACATGGTAATGTGAAATCAATGTCATTAGGATAATGCGTGCGAACAAGTGTGAAATGTCGGACAGAGGATGCGTGCCAAAGCATCGAGCAAACTGGATATAAATATAAAGAAGTTTAGAAAACAAAACTGCCTTTTCCCAACGCGCATCAAAATAGAGATAAATCGTTATTGATTTTGTGCTAAAACATTAAATATATGTGTTTTAAAATTCGAATCTTTTAATAAAGCCCGAAAGATGGAATGTGAATCGTAGGAAGCATAATTGAGAATATATATAGGTGATACGCACAACTCAGATGGTTATGGTCGCGAACGCGTTGTTTTTGGTAAGGTCCTCCCGCAAATACAATACAACGTTGCGCTACGGAAATAATTGTCATCTTCAACAACTATCATGAGCGGTACGGGATGACTGACACATGCCTCATAGTCACGTGCAATGTCCTTAAACATGTTTTAGAACAGGTTCGCTACATCACATCTCCTAAACGATACATAGAATTGAACGCCACATCAAAAGTGCAGACCTCCTGGAGACGTGTGTGATGTTGGTAGGCCTCGAAATTGGATGAATGGATCGGTGGTTGTCACGATGCAATAGATTCCTCCCAAAAATAATTTTGCACCTTGACACCACCCCCTGTATGCATCCCTACTATTGACGCGTGCCGTTTTTGTGTGGAATTAATTGTGAGGATCGAACAACTTCATCGCTTTTAACACTTTATCAGTCGATTACAGAATGAGATCCATTCTCGTTGAACCGAGTGTACTGAGTTATTGTATATTGTGGTGTTTGTAACTTGGTAATGCTTTTTTAAACCACGAGACGGATAAATCTAGTCATGTTATCCTATGGATATATAAAGGGTTTTACAGTAAATTTTTCTTTAAAATCAACATTGGAATTGGTACAAATTTTGTGAATTTCTTATTGCGAAGTCAGCCATCTCACAGATATTCTCAGATTGACAGATCTCACCCATTTCCATCATGGATTGATATTCAACTTGTAGAATGCAAAATCTTGAGACTGTTTCTTGGTTGATTGTTAGATAGTGCTGGCTGATTGTTTTCATTTATTTCTCATTTTATTGTTACTACCATTTCAAGCCACCTACTGAAAGTCTCTTAGACTTATTCTGCTCTCATTTGATTAACACCTGTCTCTTTCGTTAAACAGAATGATATCCAAACTGTATAAATGAGAATCGTATGGTTTCTTCATAGATTATTGTAACTAGTTCATCCTCTAATATATCTATTGCTTTTGGAGCTATGGTACTGGTGGATTGTCTTCATTTCTTTATCATTTTGTTGGTACATTTTCAAGACACAGTAGAGAAAGTCTTCTAGACTCATTTCAGACAGGCAGAACTGGTTCTGCTACCTCATTTAATTCTATGACACCAATTGGAAGGTAGAAACATTTGTTTAGTTTTGGACTTAACTTTCAACTGAAAATTTATCAATCCTGTGTTAACTTTTTTCAATTACTTCTATTTCACCTTCATAAGATTCTACATCACAGAATGTGTTACTTGGCAATCCGCATTGACTATTTTTCTCAGTATCCATTCATTCCAAGAAGACACAAAAAGTGATCAACTTCAAATTTATTAACTAAACCAGCAGGATAAAAAACTGTTACAGTTTAGAACTAAAACAATGATGATACTATAACTAATTATATGATCAAATCATTGCCTATTTACCTGGAAATTACTCAAGTAAAGATAGTGTCATTGTTTGTAAACAAACCTCCACCTTTACTACAATACTGAACAGAAATTAAAGCGTAATGAGTCAAAACACTTAGTCTTTCAGAGATTAGCAATCACCTATAGAATTTACAATTGTATGAATGAAAAGGACATAAATTGGGGACAGAATTTCAACAATAGAATGGAAAACAATAATGGCAGTGCCCTGATTTATATCATATTGGTATATGCTTTTAATCAACATGGCAAACTTACTAAACACACAAGTTGAAATCTAAAATTGTACAATTTGTACCATTTGTTAGATTGTCTTCTTCTTATTGAAAACATGTTAAAAATTTTGTATTCCAAGAGGAGTGAAACTTGTTTTCAATACTCTCGTGCAGAAATAAAACTGTAGGCACAAATTAACACAAACCAACTAAAATAAGCTATTTTTTAAATAGAAAATATTTGAACCATATGTTATTTTTTAATTATATACAACACTTAATATTTTTAATAAACCACATGTTTCTTTTAAATTTATTTATCTATTTCTTTTAGCAAGGTTAGAGGTCATGAGATCGGCTCTTCCACCTCACCGTGACTTAAATGAGGGAAAATTGGGAAGAAATGTTATGATGCTGGGAAACCTACAGTACGAACTGACCTTTGTCTGTAGTAGGTGATGGAGAAACACCAGTTTAAGACCTCACCTAGTTCAGCCGAGCAAGGTTGAAATTCACACACCACTAATAAGCAGTATCTATGGAGCAAAGATACTACAACTAGACCACTGCTGCTGTTATGCAATGTTTAATGTTAAAAAAACTAAAAGCTTTGTTTTGACATAAGATGGGTTTTTCTACTGCTCAAAAATGTCTGAAGTAAAGAAGGATGGAATAAAAAGAATTAAGATGAACTACAAAACACCTTTTTTTTAATTTTAAATATTAGATCCAAAGTTTTGTCACAAAAATCCTTTATGAGTCTTATTTATCACTTTTATTTTCAAAAAATCAAAAACTAATACGTTATTAAAAATTAATTGTATGCAGATTGTAATAATACTGATAGAAAATTATTTAATTATGTTATCTTCTCGCAGAGCCCCTTTAAGACTAACTGTTATGATTTGTTCACATACTTCTTCAGAGTAGAAACAAAAACAATCAATATGTTGCACTTTCTTGATAGAATTTGTTCCTGGCACAAATGATCTTATTCCTCTCAAAGAATAGGAGTATCCTTGAAAGACTTCAAATCTGGATGATGATATTTGAATATATTTATCGCTCACATAAAGATAATCGGATGGAAGCTGAAGAACCTAGTGTAACTAAAAATACTTGGCTGAGTCACAGCTCAGCAACAGACCTCTCATATTATAGTAGCTAAAAAAAAGTATAAAATTTGTCACACGCACAAATTTCTGCAATTTTATACAGAAGTATATTTAAGTATGAGTCAGTGTCCCCCACTAATACTTAACTTAGAGAAGTGTCTAAAATCAGTCAAAGTATGAACACTGAGCGATATAAAATAATATCTTGATGGCTTAACTCATTTTAAATATTATCCATGTAAAGAATAGACAACCATGTCGTCTACTATGTAAGACATCGACATGTAATGTATTGGAAGATCTTAAATTTTTGTCCAGAAGAGGGTTTTAGTTAAAAAAAGGAACTTGAAGGGAAAAAGGAAACTAGATAATAAATAAGGGACAAGAACAGGTAAACTGCAATGAGAATGTAGATAACTATAATTCAAAGATGTTTAATCACGTAACAAAAATATATCAAATAAACTCCAAACTTTTGTGGTATTCTTAAGGTAAAGTTCACATCAATATCAGGAAGTTATCAATAAAGTAATATAGGTGTAAAGTATGTAGTGTGACTCCATGTACTTCATGTTATCATTTCCTTCCATAGATTTGTATACACAGAACAATGGGTGGCAGGTGCCGTTGGGAGGGAAGGACAGTCAAACAAGGGTAAATCTTCAAACCGCTAGGAAGGAAGGCATAGGGTAATAAACATTTGCTTTTGGAATGAAGAAGTGCTTGCTAAGCATCCGTTTACAGGACTGTTAATTTTAGGGAATTTCAACTCAAGTATTGGAGAAGAAACATCTGTCCCTCAAATAATTAATTATTATGATGATGACATTGATGCAAATGTAAAAGGTAGGCAAAGTAAGGACAGAGAATTTAACACAGATGGAAATAATCTCTTAAATTTATGCTGTAGCATCGTTTAGAAATCCTTAACGGACATCATGGGCAAAACCTTATGGGTAACTTCACATATATTAGTACAAATGGAAGTAGTGTGATCGATTATAGCTTAGCGTGCGAGAAGATATTGCACTGGCTAGACGATTTCTGGATTGAAAGTAGAGTAGAATCACATCATATGCCTATATGCATTACATTAAAATAAAATATCCTAGAAAAAGAAGATCCAAATTATATCACACATAGAAAACCTATGCGTTTTAAATGGACTGAAAGTAAGAAAGATGAACTCATCAAGCATTTTTGCAGCAGCTTCGAAGGTTCCTACACGGTTATTCCCACATTTCTAGCTATAGGAAATTATAATGCAGCAGCTGAAGTACTAAAAAACGGTCTTCATAAAGCAGATAAAAACATGAGAGTATTGGAAACAAGCATTTCTAGACAGGTTGGTACAACGCTAATCGCAAAAAAGCTTAAATAATTGCTGAAAACACACTAAAATTCTTTGTTTGGCATGTGGAGAAGTCTTGCGCCAAAAAAAACATCAAGTTATAGGAAATATATAAAAAAAACATATTACAGACCAAATTAGCATGACAGGAGGTGCAATTAATTTTAACACAAAATATAATTAATACAAACAATACCAGCGATATATGGACTGCTATACGGAAATTAACTCNTCTACGATCTCCTCAATACTCAAAATACAGTAGTTACTACAACAATTGAAATGGAACATCAAGTAGCTGAATTAGAAAAGAATATAGAGATAGATGAAGTAATGTTCCCGATTCAGGAACTAAAAAACAGAAAGGCAGCGGGATACAAAGGCCTCCCACCCGAATTTTTTTAAGTATTAAATCACGAAATTGCCCCGGTACTTTGTGATATCTTTAACTACATGTATACAATGGGCGTATTTCCTGTTATGTGAAACACATCAATTATTTTTCCAATTTATAAAAACAAAGGCAATGTAAATGACACCACTAACTATAGAGGAATTTCATTTATCAGTGTTGTAGTAAAAGTTTTTTTGTAAAATACTGTATAGTAAGCTGAAAAGATGAGTTGATAATAAAGAAAAACTACCAATTTTACAAGCAGGATTCAGAAAAAATAAGAGCACTATACGCAATATTTTCATTCCTACATCTCTCGCGGAACAGGCTNTTACAAGCAGGATTCACAACAAAAAACAGACAATAGACTTTATTTTTATTCTAATTACTCTTACATTAAGAGAAAAGGGAGCATTGAAAATTTATCACTATGTTAAAATCCTTGTACAGTACTGACAGTGCTTGTGTCCGTCTATATGGTACCGTCACAAATTATAAACTCGCGCTGCTAGCGCGAATGATCTGCCATTCGACAGCGATGCGTGTAGTCACCAGTTGACCGAGTCGATCGATGGCAAATGGTACGCAAGTTCTGGCGGGAAGCGCAGCCTCGTGGTGCCAGAATAATCAATATATGAGACGTTGTTCACAGATATTTAACTCTTAAGATATGTCACTTTTCTAATGAAAGTATAGAAAAATGTGTGAACAAATGTATACAATTTTATAACTTATAAGTTGCCAATATCTTTAAGTATATAAGTAGACAGAATCCGTTTTTTACTCTCA
>NNCF01133097.1:18429-32270 GCA_002313205.1 Laupala kohalensis | reverse complement strand
TAACAAAACTTCATTTATTAACTAAACTCATATATTACAGAAATTTGCCACAAAACAAACTTTTATTATCCCCTGCCAAATCTAACCTCACTTGCGAAGACTCGCAGCGGAATGCAGTTAACTTTGAATAAACAGATGGTGACTAATTCGAACTATGATTGATACATGAGACCTCTTTAAAGTTTTTAAAGTTTAAATAAAATTACAATGTTATAAATAAAGCTTGATTGCCCAAATCATTAAAGCATAGGCAATACGGTAAGCTAGTTTTTAATAATGCTCGGAAGTATTAAATACCTTAAAGGGTATTAAAGAATGAGGTGTTCTCAATTTAGTTATAATGATGAATATTACTTACTCGCTGATGGTTTAAACTTTCTCCTACAGGTTCCAAAATGTGGCTGCACGATTAGTTGGTACTCCCTTGTTGTTAAGGCCTGAAACAGAGAATCTTATCTTATACAGGTATTTTAGTTATAAACAAGTATTAAAGTATTAACTTCACTAAGAAATTTAAATAATTATGTATACGGAAATGTAAAAATATAGAATATTTTATTAATATTTAGCAAAATAATAGATCATTTTAGAATTGGCTAAAAAGGCGTATTTCTGTTCACTTCAATTACAATTGAACTGATTTAGTCGATAATTTAATCATTATGAAGCATTAATGTCCGTATTAACAAACATGGAACAGCTGATTCACATCAGGAGATATTAGTCTTGAGGTACGATCTCGTTCAATAAACGATTCTTGAGATTAGTTTCGAGAGTCACAAACGTAAATAAGTTGACAGAAAATTAATCATAATTTTTTTTCGCTACCATTCAAAGTGTTGTGTTTAAAAACGATAATAATAATAATAATAATAAAAAAATCAATTATACATTTTTGTGATGTGTCAATATTGGATTATGAACTGCTCCAACATTATATAGCACAACTCAGAATTATGTAAAGTTATCCCAAAATCTCGAAAACCCAAAGAGATCTATTTATGGACAACCTCCTCGAATTCCAAATGTGATTAGAGTCATATGTTGCACCAACGCCAGAATTGTGAACACCTCTAGAACACACAGTATTTTGAAGTATTTAGAAACAGGAAATATTTCTTTCTTTTTTTTAATATTCAAGGTGTTTTTGGTGTCAATTTTAGAATATTGTGGCGCGATGGACTGGCTCTAGGCACGACAGCCGAATATTCCATATGAACACCCGGTTGATGGGATGCTGTAGAAGGGATATATCCACCTCACACGTTTTGAATCCGGAAGGACATTCACAAACGCTCTATAGCAGAGCTCACACTACAGCAGCGAGAATAAATAATAAAATTTTATTGTTAAAAGGCAAACTGCGCGTGACAAACTAAGGGGCAATAGATTAAACTACTCTCTGAAAACAGACAAGGGACCATCCCATCAATTCCGATCAAAGCAGAGGCAAACCCTAAAGAAGAAGAAAATTTAATATTATTACGAAGTAAATAAATTTAATAAATTTATTGTCAAAAAACAGTACAAACTGCGTATGACCACGTGCAGGAAAAAAAACTAATTTACTCTCCGGAAGCAAGCAAGGGACCATTCCATCAATTCCGATCAAGGGGCCCTAAGGCAGAGGCGGATTCAAAAATTTCAGCAAACGTTCCTAGATAAGATAAAAAGTTAGCTGCGAGTTATAATGATATTATGATATTATTAAGAAATTATGTAATAAATACGAACCGTTATCCATTTATTATTCTAAAATAAATAGTATACCCTACTTGTGCAGTAGAAATTCAAGAATAATAAAACAAGGGTATTAATAACATTCCCGCCCGAGGAAAATCCTCCACTGCCCTGAGGAAAACAGGAGGAGAACCAGGAAAGGAAAAACCCGGGTCACATTGGGAGAAATGAAGTAGAGTGTTGGTTTGGGCGGTGGAAGATAAGGTTCCCTCGTGTAAGGGACGCGGAAATAAAGGGAAGACAGGTACAAACATAGTTGTGACGTGTGCGGTGCTGAACATTGTGACGACCTATAGAAATTATGACACTTTATATTTACTGTCAATAAACTGACAATATAGTATGTTGGTTATTATTGTACTGTTATTTAATAATTGTTAAACTGATCATAAATGTCCTCTAAAATAATCAAGCCCAGATCTCTCGCTCCGTCGGAACAAATAGCCGAAGAAAATCTAAATTAGTCAAACAACATATTCTCCTGAAGGAACTACCGACCTAAAGTCATAGTGGAATAACACAAAGTGTGTCAAGGCGCATCGAGATCGGAAGGACATTGCCAGCATATGTAGCGACTGCAATTTTTTAACGGCAATGTACAGATTTATGAAATGTGTTTGACTGTGTTAGGCATATGCGATGTCCTAATATTAGTTCCAAGAAATAATACAACATTACGATGAGTTCACGAGTCATGCTGTTTGCGTTTCTTATGCCTACAAAGTCAGCCCCATCTCTGAACGAAGAGTAACAACATAATGTGCGCCATATTTGTGTGATAAAACCGTCGTTAAAAAAAAGAATATGAATATTTTTTTCTATAGCTTAGTCCAGAGGACGCTGGCTTAACACACGCTAGACACAATCGGTTAGACAGTCGGCCATTTTTGTGTGACATGTATTGCTGGCGACAGATAAAAGATAGCGCTAACGACGCAGAGGTTCGTTGGCGGATAATTAACTCCTTGAATATAAGGAGGTAGTAGGGTGGCACCATCTAGATGAAGTTCCTTCAACTAAATATACAACAACGTTATGGGTTACCGGTTATTAAACTACTTGGTCGTTAGGTTAACAGGTCAAGCAGTTCTTTCTGCATGTACTTTCTTCCTTCATTACGGAAATAATTCGTTTCTATTAGTTTTATTACTGAACTTCCAAATTCGAGCAAGTCACCCAAATTACAGTTTTGGGGGAAGGCGAAGTAAAGGAACAATAAAAACATATTTTAGTAATAGACATAAAATGTATTCTAAATCCAATGATACATATTACATTATCTAGACATATTCTATAACACTAGAAAACATTATGTAACGTTGTATAACATACACAAAGATATAAGGGATCTTGCGCAATAAAACTGGAATAGATTCTATAACATTGAAAAACATATGCAATGACAGGACAAAACATACCGCAAAATGTGAACACAAACACTTCTTACTTGAGCGTTGTCATTTATCAAAGTGAAATGTCAGCTACGTACTCACGAACTTGCTCAATTCACGCTATTTCTACTGTTTATCATTATATAGTACATCCATGGTCCACATTAACTCGCTAATTATTGTACCTCGTCAATTTTTGTGAATTTCTTTGAGTATATTGATGACAGGACTGGTAGCACAACGACCTGCAACAGTAACTCTCTCTGTCGAAAACACACTGTAACTAATAGGAATACAGTTAGAGGAACTACCCTTAGACGTCACTACACGCGATACGACGCCAGTGCTCATCAAGCTGAAGTCACGGAAATGACCAAGTTTCCCCTGCTATTGTTATATTCCTTCATGCTCCCGTTCCGAAAAATGTCTTAAAATTGCTTTCACTGCGTATGCTCGGGATGGAATTACTATGTCCTACAGCAGTGTAATAAAATGTAATATGTAAAATCAAAGTTAGAGAAGAAATTAAACAAAATGACCAGTATTCTCTTGTTTCCATACATTACCATTTTTCGTTTCCTGCAGTTCTAAGCGAGCAATCTCTACCCGATATTTCGCTTCTTCCGTTCTGTATCTTTCTCCTCTCAACCTTGTTTCGTATATTTTCCTGTGATATGACGTCAACATTTGTTCAATTTCCTCTTCAGTTTCTGCAAAATGTTTATTACATGTATGATGTGAAGACAAGGTTGTAACAAGAAGAGGTGATGCGGTAACAAAGGCAGAAGATGTTGGTGAAGAGAGGCAAGTTCTTTTTCGGTTTGATTAACAGAAGAAGCAATGTCTGAATTATTGAATCCACACGGTGCTTCTAGAATCGAAGAATCCTCTGCAGAATCCAAACTTCCTGTTCGAGACTTTTAGGTATTTTGTTTGAGATTGTCTCCAAAAAGATAAAAGACAAATGACCAGAAGAAATCGATTGGATTGCAAAAACTTGAATTCAATTAAATCCGTGGAAATGACGATCATTAACCTTGGTCGGAATCATTCGGTGAAATAACTTCACTGATTGAAGGTTCCGTGAGCATTTTCTCTGCCTGTATTGTACATTTGTTTTAAATCATATAAAATGGAAAATAAAATCAGTAACAAACAATTCATAGAAAACTAAACATTCTCATCATTTTTTCATCACCGGGTTAATGTCGAAGGCCATTTCCACTTTCTGCCACACTACTCTTTCGTCGTTCGATGTGGCCCCATCAATTTTTCTGTTTTCTATTATGTGCTTCAATGGAATTAAATAAGTACGTTCGTGCTGAATTTTTTTTTCTACATAATCTCTATCACACTCAAAGTGAATAAAAGAGGTGCTATGGTCTTCGTTTGCGATTGGAAAAAAACAACTGAGTATTTACACGGCGTTCCTTCGAGCTATCGTATACGTTATCCACCTGTAAATTGCTTCTGCGCATGCTCAGAAGTTTGTTGTACATTAACGCTCCTATCGTAGTACGTTACAACGCGTCTGTTTTTCATATGATATTAGTGGTACACTAGTGGAAAGGAAATGGCGGATACTGGTGTGGATTTGAGGTTTTGTTAATATGCGAGTAAATAGTTATTGGTCGTGTTATTTAGCCATGTTAGTACTTATTGGTGTACTCACAGTGCAGTTTTTTGAGTACGCTTTTGCATATAAGTTGATTATTTAGATTTACAATTTTAGTATGAATTGGGTCGAAGGTACTTTATGCATGATGCATGAATTACACTAGGTTTTTTCGCGTGCGTTACGCGGTTAGCGTTATCAAGCAAGAAACCGTGTACGTTATGAAAAAACTCTCTAATTACTCATTGTTTGTGACGAGTACTCACCATTGCCAACGACGCCATGATACCCAGGCACATGATCACGGTAAAGGACTTCNATGGTGATGGGAGAGATGCTTCTGGTGTTTGGAAGAATACTAATTCGGTCTCCAGTGCAACAGAGGAATTTATAGAACTGTAATGACTTCTTATCAATTCACTCGCAGAAAACAAGTTTACTTTCCACTTTCCACTGAGACGTGTAGTATCTACTACGACTATAATGGATTAATCGATTCCAAACGAAGACTGGTAACGAACGAGAATAATCTTTATTGATAGTATTTCCCAAAACCTAAGCAAGAGTATTTTTTATTGGGGTTTTAGGGCTCGCCAACATCAAGGTCGTTAGAGCCTTAAGCAAAACTCTCATTGGCGATTAAACATTAAAATTATGAGAATTGAAAAAGGGAGCAAAGGGGGTGCATTTGTTAATGTAATGCTTCATAACAGTACCTAATATACGTAGTAATAATTATATTTTTTTCTTTAACTATATTATGTTCAACAAANGCGCGGTGATTCGCTGCCAACAATGATATCTCGGTCCCGTCTCCCATTTTCATTTAACATAACGCAAGCAATTTGTAACATAGCCGTTAGGTTCACGACAATTTAAGATATTTCTGTATGTTTGGTGTATTAATTTAAGATAAATCGAATTGTGTAATGTAGATCTACAGTAGATCCACGTTCTTGCAATAACTTTTTTTGAACCAATAATAACAGAATTTTCGTCAACTACGCAAATTATTTGGGTACATTACTACGAGACAAAAGTTTAATAGATAGTGTATTTCGTAGTACAAATCGGCTTATCTTCTTGTAGTCCCGTTGCGAACAACGTGCGTCATCGAAACGACAGCATAGTTCAAAATAAGTCGCCTACGAGAAAGTCATTTAATACTTCTCTTTTAACGGATATCGACTTTTTACTGAACATAATATACGCGATTCATTTTGGAATGATCAATGATTATAGTTCATTTTTATTAAATAATTTCTTATATAAGTATTAAATCCTACTCTGCTCTAGGCCCATTTGATGAGGATTCCTGGGGTGGTCCCTTGTTTCCGGATAGTAACTTAGTTTATTATCCCCCACGTGGTGGTATGCTGTTTGCAACTGCTTTTTTTAAAATAACGTTAACGTATACATAGGTATCGTATGGTATCCATTACCATGGCAGAAAATAACTCTAAAATACGGCTATTTACAGAATAGACGAATGGTCCCTTGCTTGCTTTTAAAGAGTATATTAATTTATTTTCCTCCGCGTGGTGACACATAGTTTGTAAACGCAATTTGACAAAAAACATAATATTATTTCTATTATTTATATAGTTGTACTTAGGAGCAAGGTTTAGTGGTTAAGGATTAAAAAATAGGGTGAAAATTAATAACAGTTCGTGTCAAACTTCAGATAAATGAATAAGAGTTAAGGGAAAGTACTCTTAAGAAGTGCTTTCCACAGTCACGAGGCCTTCCGTAGTTCTTCCATCTTCCGCTAGAGTGTAATATTTGTGGAATTGGGTTTCAGCATCGGGTGTGTACTGAGACGCTACACAGAAGAAGTTTGAATCTTTGTATTTAGGAAAAGTTGAGTTATTATGGGATTAATAGAATCAATAAACACTACTGCGAGAATATTGATATTTGTACGAATTGTTACAATAAAAAAGTAATACAAGTAAAGGACGAGAAAACAAATGAAAAGTAGAATGTTGTTGAATTAAAAACAATAAGAAATAGATATTTGTAATGGCGTTGTGAAAAAGGTATTGTAGTAAAATGTATTTGACAAATGTGGAATGACATTCTGCATTTGTAGATCACGTAACTCGTTACTAAGGATAAAACGTTAGTCTATCCGTTAGTACATTTCAATGAATAAGCCCTTGTATTATTACAGGATTTGTTCATGAAATTTTGAAATTCATAAAGAATTATTTAGCATTTTACCATTCAATAATAAAAAAAAGGAATACGAGAACTAGTGAAAGAATCTTTTCCGAAATGACAGATCCCTCTAAAAACTAAACTTTTGATAAGAGTCCCAAATATTTCATAATAATTAAAATATCAAAGAATTTTATTATTTATGGTTATATTTTAACCCCACATATGTTGAAAGAAAACACATCCTGTAGATCAATTTGAACTGTATTATATGACAAATGTATTATCCCCGAAGAGCTTCTTTGGATAATGAGAATCAATTTTCTAAATGAAATTGTTTACCACAATGATTCATGAATTCGACCTTTGAAGGTGTTGAGCTTAGTCACATGGTAGATTGAAGTTCCTTCCTCTTAAGTTGGGAGCAGCACTTCATGGTAGCCAAAACAGTGGTATGTAAATTTGTTGGCTTTATTTTCCTTTTAATTTTAAAACACTCAAATATGGAATATAATGAATAGAACATTATTTTATTTGAATATACCAGTAAATAGTACGGTACAAACAATTTTCAGTACAATATTCAATAAAAGTGATGTACAAAAATGCTAGCAAAAATATTCTACAAATCATAATAATTTTACGTCACATTCATGATTTAAAAGTTGGTGTTTTTTTGAAGATGTATTTTTCCTTCATATTTCTGTATCAATTACAATTTCAATTATCTCATTTCAAAGGCCATTAAAGTAAGGCTTTCCTTTAGAAATAACAATATTTCCTTTAGAAATAACATATTATTGTTGTTATAAATGCTGATTTCACATATTTTAGTGATTTTTTTTTCAACGTACACTAATCATAGACTTAAACAATAATACAATACTTTTTAACATTAATACTATGAGCAACAAACAAACGATGTGTAATTTATCATTTCCACTTAAGACGACGAGCGGGAGAAGTCCATGTGTTCGTTTCGACCAACGAAGATCACGGACTAACGATATCTAGCGAGGCTCAGTTATTTTTTGTTTGTATTGAGTTTACCTACTAGAAAACGAGTCATGGAAATGAAAAGTTACAAATTTTATTTTGCTGCGTTGGAAATCCAACCAGAGATGACTTGTGACGAGCAATCACGCTGACATCGTGGGACCGATACTCACACACGCACATCTTTGCATATATTTTTCACTTTATACCCCCTTTACTACCACATCTTCACCAAACCTTTTTCACTTGCCATATAATAAGCTCGGATCGGTGCCCTCTGCCCACTTGCCAAACATTTTCCCTTCTTACTCAGTTATGTTATATACTCAGGTATATTATTAGAACGGCTCTGCTCAAACTGTATTTGTTTTCTTCCGTTCTACCTTCATGTTTCTTTTTTTTATTTCACAATTTCAATAATAATTACACTTCTTTCGATACTGTTTCACATCACAATGATTGTATAATTTTATGTTATTCTTTTATGTTTCAAGTATTTTTTTTTTCATGTAGGTATATGTACAAAGTGCAGACATGTTAAATTCTCTCTAAGACGAAGAGGTTAGCCACTACCTTTTGGTGAAGTACGGAATACTCTACAACTCGAATTAAATAGACTATAGTGCGAAATATATCATATTTCCCTATGATGCGCTATTCATACATATCACGCTCTCTCACACGAACTACAAATCTAGCTCTGCCAAGTTTCGCTAGGGAGTAAGGCACTCTCGTTGTCCCAAGCTCTGAGAAGATCCTCATCAGTTGAAAACCGCTTTCCTTTCAGCTTCATTTTCACATGCGGGAACAGTGCAAAGTCGTAGAGAGAAAGGACTGGATATTAAGGAAGGTGCTCAAGAAGTTTCAGTTCTGTAGTTGTCAAATATTCTGTGCAGATTTTGGTAAGCTGGAGCGTTGCCATGATGGAGGAACCAGGTGTCCATTCTTGAATTTGGCCGCAGGTTCTTCAGAGATTCAATGACTTTTGGTAGGAACTGTTCGAGTGTACCACTAAACTGTGACTGACTTCTGTTTGTCCAAAACAACGCGCTCGGCATATCCATTGGATTTGAAAAATTATTTTCTATTATTTTCTCTTTAACAGATCGGGATTTTCTGACAGCTACACTGCTACGGGTGTGTCCTCATCTTCAAAGACCCAACCTTTCTTTTGAGTCTTGGTCGGCACATCATAATAAAACAAGCTTGTCTCGTCAACTGTCACGATGCTGTTTACATACAGAGATTGTCCCTTATTTAACATTTTCAGCATCTTCCGACACCAAGTCACAGGACGCCACATCAGCTCTTCACTCAGTCTATGCGGCACCCACAGACAACAACAAAGATGCTTCACGTGTAAATGGTCATGCAGGAAGAAATGAATTGCTGGAGCAATAAATGAAAGGTATCCTCAACCTGCTGTTTGTTTACTCGTCTATCTTTGTCAGGCAATTTTTTTACAGCAGCAATGTCTTCGTCCGTAACTGACATTCGTAATATTCCCGTTTTCTAGCATCCTTCGGAGTGAAATTTTCCCCTTTGGAATTCTCTGTACCACCTGAATATAGTTGTACGATGTGGACAAACATCACCTAGTGCGACAGTCATTCCAGTTAAGCACTGGTCTACGTTTAAACCACGCGCGAAATTATACCGTAAATCTGTTCATTTCCTACTTCGTAACCACGATAACACAGCACACACTTCAAAGAATCACAGCTAATGATCAACTGAGCGCATGGACATTGCTCTATGGCTACTGTTCAAGTATGAACATGTCTCAGCACACGGCAGCATACAGCTACCTGCGGCTCATTGTTACATCATATCGCAAAACCTTCCTAGTACCCATCGCTTTTCAAAATTCTTCGCTTTTCAAATTTACGATAGTTATATAGAAATATTGTTCTGCACTACTTTCTTCTCTCCGCCACCGTTTATGTTAGTATGTTAGGGTATGTTAATTTTAATATGGCTTGCGTCGCGAGCCAAGAACATTTGTTCGGTTGCTGTTGGCGGTATTAGTTTTGTCAGACCTTGCGATTCCGTTTTAAGAAAATCTGTTGTAAGTGTGAAGATGGAGGCGATAATGGAGGTAGCAGCACTCGCGGAAGGATATGCAAAAAATGAAGTTAGGACTTGGACGATAATGTTAAATTTGCCATCGAAAAAGGGATTTTTTTTTACATAAAATGATTCAATTTGTAAATTCCGGGAACAAAGTCCCTTCCTGAATCATGACAAAAAGAGCCGCGTCTCGATATATCATGTGAATATTTTTCTACGGCGTTGGACCCTATAGATAAGTTGGTCCTTGTTTTTTTTTCTTCTAATTGTTATAAAACGTAATTAGTTAATATTACAACAAATATTAAAGAACTGTCTTGATTCGCTTCAAATGCATCAGACTTTAAAGTACAAATATGACGACCGAGCGCAACAGGTTCGTGATTTATGCATCTCATAACAGAAATTGTTTAATTGTTTTTTTTAATGTTCGGTGACCTACAGATAATTGTAATGTAAGAATTAGTTTGGAAAATTTACTACAAATCAAAGGTACTATTCCAAAAGAATACGTGAAGAGTAGTATACACCACGTATTATTATTACTAAAATATTATTAATAATAATATTTTTTTTTCTTTTTTCATTATTAGTATTAGTATGATTACTGTTCTTAGTATCAAATCTTACCCACGTGCAGAATCTATTGAAACAATTAATCTCGAATTGGTTGTTATGCAATAGTTATGATTCTTAAACCTTTCTTTCTGAATAATCCTGTTTGATAAAACGATCGTCTGGAGTAACTTGTTTTATTAAATACACGTTTGTTGGAATACTGTTATTATAACACGCACCGACCAATTTTTATTGTTATAAGTATGTTAAAATGTTAAATGATGAAATGTACGTAATACATATGTCTTAAAACTTCAAAATCTAATAAAGTGAAAGAATACACGTCCCGATGCAAATGGAAGTGTCTAGGTGCATCAATAGAGTTCCCCAAATTCAAACAGGTGTTTGACTCCGACTATAATAATCAACGCATCAGATAATAGACAGTCCATTGTTGAGTAGATGGGATTTGAAAAGTAGTGGATAACGGCGTGAAAATACACGCTGCATTTTTTTAATGGATATGAAATCTTATCTTATCTAGGAACTTATACCTTTTTATCTTATCTAGGTACTTTTGCTGAAATTTTTGAATCCAGCTCTCCCTTAGGGCCCTTGATCGGCATTGATGGGATGGTCCCTTGCTTGCTTCCGGAGAGTAAATTAGTTTATTTAACTCCACGTGGTCATACGCAGTCTGTACTGTTTTCTGACAATAAATATATAAATTATAAATTTATAAGTCGTACACGAAGGATAGTAAAACTCAAAAGAAAAGTAAACCAAGTTTTATTCGATTAAACATTGTTACCAGACAATAACAATTACTTGTACAATAAAACTCCAGTAACCCGAACTCATCTGATTCGTTGGAGAAAAAAAATAGAGAAAGACATGACATTAGTTTTGTGTAGAAAATTACTGGACACTAAATATAATTTTCACTGTAATGAAGTCATCGTAACCACCTCTTATATCATGTTTTTTAAGTATAGATTGTGAACTCATTACTGATTTTTGCCAACAACATTTTCTCTAGTAATTTTGACCTGTTAAAGATGAATTGCAATAATCCGAATATTTCATTATCCGTACCCAATTTATCCGGATACTTGGAGTTCTACTGTACGTATTGATGGGTGTGTATGATTTCCTCAGGCTGTAAGTCTTATGAGACAATTCAGTGCTTCATACTCCATCAAGCACTTTTTTCCACCGGATTTGTCTTCAGCTGAAACAGGAAAAAGCCAGTTCTCATTACTTCATAACAACACAGTTCAGGAAGAGTCCAGGGTATATGCAGCGTCACAAGCGGCGTTGACATCAACTTGTTCTCTACATACGCTGCCACCATAAGGTTTAACCATGAGAGAGAAACATTTGAATTCTGTTCAAAAAATAAACGTTTTTTTACGTATGGACTGTATACTTGAAATACACCCATCTAAAATGCATGAGCGAATGCTCCCGACTTATGCTTCAAACTACCACCGGTTTCTAGCTTCGTCTGTTAGCCATTGATTCCCGCTCTGGGATCCTTTTGACTGAGCGAATGGTTTCAAGACCTCCACCCGCCTCGTATTTTAACCTCCCCCAATCCCCGCCATGTTGGCGCATACCACACCACACCTTCACTATTGTTCTCGCCCGTTCTCCGGCGGCGACCAAGCGCTCACCACATGGCGTTGTCAAGCGTCGTCATAGCAACAGTACACCAGCGTGCCTTTCTCCAGGAAAGTGCCGGCAGCCGACACGGTTTATGGTGTTGTGCGCTTTTCGGCAATTCGCAGTTCGACTAGACCCAATATTAATAGAAATAAAATTTTCAAAATGAATATCTGGAGCAANAGTATTTGATGATGGAAAATGTAGCGTGTTATTGAAGCTCATTAACATGAGTCGGTAGAAGTTAGAAGGTGGGTAGTGAGGCTGAGTTTACCAACAACTCGACCCACGGATAAGTAAATGTTAGTAAATCTAGACTTTGAAGTCAGAGGCTTCAAGTTCTATCTGTCCTCGCCGGAAATTGAACTCGAAGTAATTTTGTGGCGGGCAAGCACTGTAGCCCCTTAGTCACCCGTAGGGTTGGTTTCATATTGGGTTAACTTAAAAAGAGAAACTAAAGGATTTTGTATAAAATAAAAACTCCGTCAAGTTTGTATTTGTTGGCGGTACTTTTGCCTTCCATGTACTCGCATATTGAACTTTCATTTGGTTGTGAAAAAGGTTTGAATTCACTTACCTTCTTTGGCACATACATCTACCACCTCATCAGCTTTGATCAGGCGTTTAGGTTCATCAGCAAAGAAGGTTTTGTATGCTGATATCATGAAAGACCTCTCAGGTAATTTGCCATCCTTCACTATTCCAAGTCGTTCCATTATACACGCTAATACGCACTGTTCATTACAGAAGTCATCAATGTTGCCAACAATTCTTTACAACCATCGATAATTAAAAAAATTTAGTAAAGGAACTTTATAGTGAACATACCATTGCTCCATATGTAAATTCACCGTTGAGGAGTAGAACTGAACGTGATTCCTCTGAAACATGGAAATACAGTCTTTATAACAATCTCATTCAAATTTTCTGCAATAAAACCCCGTGATGTAACTCAATACACTTCATCCAGATGCTACTTATGTCTACAACAATCGGGATGACCACGTGCTGCACAAAAGAGTATTTTTCTCGACGGAAACGGTCAAGGAACCATTCCACCAATTCCAGTGAAGGGTCCGAAGACAGTAGCGAACGTAATATTTGCAAAAGTCGTCATTTAACTATTATACGTCAAGTCATTTCTAAGTGGCTCTCTAACCCGTTTGGACAACATCTAAGAATTAAAATAATATTCAAATACATATTATTAGTAGTCAATTAGGTGAACATTTATCGTAAAGAAACACAATTTGATAACACCACAAACCAAGACACAAGGTAATATTAGTTCCTCAAACACAATGTAGAGAGAACAGAATAGCGCCACAAGAGAAAGTGTATGAACTGATGGCTAACATTGGCAATAGATTTAAGTTTTCAACTATTTGAATGTCCTGCCGACATAACGCGAGATACAAATGTCAATACTCGCAGTACTAATTACATTATTACATTTACGTTACATATGGACGATGGCGAAGTAAAAGCGTTGGCTACTCTGTGCTTTAGCGCTATACCAACATCAAGCCGGACTGAAAGAAAAAAAAAGTCATTGTGAATAGAAGCTTTATAAACTATCTATGACCACGTAGAGAACAATAAAGTAATTTACTGCAAACAATAAACTAATAAACACTGTGCATTTC
>NNCF01133095.1:3979-28848 GCA_002313205.1 Laupala kohalensis | reverse complement strand
CCCCCCCCCCCAAGAGAACTACGTTGGCGCTGCGGCGGTCGCCTCTCGCACCACTGCTCTTCATAGTTTGCGTGCTCGCCACGCGCACCGACGGTCACGAACTCGATCCTTCCCGACCCGCGTCTTGGCCTTCGTCGTGTTTGACCACAGATTCTAGGACCGTCTCTCGATTTCTCTTCTCCTACAAAAGCACCCCCTCTCCATCGATTGTTTAATTTTGAATCCGCTGAACCGTCCTCCGTCCTCGCAGTGCTCCGACCCTTGTCGCTGCCCCCCCCCTCGCCACAATTGCTAAAAACCTTTAAGAAAACTAATCGCAGCTGTCTGTCGTAAACATTGGGTTGCGCTCCCGCTCCAACCTCAAGTGATGGTCGATCCTTCTTTTCAAATCTATTGTCTATCTACAGCCATTCATACCGGGGTTTCGCCCTTTCGCTCGGTTCAGTAAGGATTTATTCTCGTTTCGTTTATACTCAATTATTTCCATTACATATCAAAATATTGTAATAAACAATTATTTATTACAATATGATATTTCAATTTTATCGGCTCGAATGGGGGGAGGGACGATATAACCCCCTTATTTTGCTTAATNGTTATATTTTTAATTTCTTTATAATTTTCTTAATGTTTTATCATCCTTCAATTTTTTATCAAAAAAATTATCTTTCAGTTAAATAAATCTAAGCTTGGTATGCGCCAGAAGCTTAACAAGCTTGTTTTATTTCAAAATATCTAGGTTAAGATTGTTGTACTCAGAGTTGTACTCAGAGTTGTACTCAGAGTTATACTGTCAAATACTTATTGTATATAAATGTAAATTTATTAATAAATTCTATCAATGTTACGTTTTTTAAATATTATAGAATTAATCTAAATTAAACCATGCACTCATAAAATATGACATCTTTTATAACATTTTGCATAAGGTTTTAACACTCAAATGCATGGGTTTTGATAAATTGTTGTAACTTTAATAGTCCCTTGTCCCACTAAAATAACTCCACTGTAGTAAAACAAAAAACTATTATGTATAAGTGTAAAAACTTCAATGAAAACGGCGCCACCTACTTTGAGTTATATGGAGAGCCCTCGACTGTGGTGGTGGGACTGTGCCGGGCTCGCAGACCCAACACAGAGTCAGAGTTCCAGTAGATAGTATATTTCTATGGTTGAACCGCCAAACAGTCTAGTGGTAATCGATTCCTTTTCCCCCACCGCCAACGAACCACGTGGGTGACCGACCGCAATCACAAATTCGAAATTAATTCCTACAGAATTCGAGTACGGTTTGAAACTGCTTGGAATTCCTCGCTAGCGCCTGCTGGAACAGCGAACGGTTTGGAACTGGGACAAAAAGTCCGAATTGTCGCAGCTGGAACGGCGCCGAACTGGGACTTTGCTTCTGCGCATGGGCGGAAACAGTTCGGAACTATACGGGATTCCTGCTGGAACAAACCTTCAGTCAAATCAGTGGATCGTTCAAGTAAGGGATTTTTGGTCCCTCAATTCTTTGATCTCTCATTAATCTTTGATGACATATCTTTGATCATATTGCAGTTATATTGTGAAGAAAGATGTCGTTGGAGGCGAAGATGGAGAAGTTAAATTGGAGCATTGCGTCAACGAAGCTCTACATTACACATTGTGAAGTAAATGAGGTTCTTTAGAATGTTATTTATTTATCCTTTATTTATCTTATGGCAGATACCATGGCTTACATTACGAATAATGGAGTCTAAAATATAGAAACGAAACACTAATAAGATTAAAAACAACCAAATTGTTCTTTAAAACAATTACAGAGATAAGTTTAATTTCGCAAGCTATTCGACTGCAGTCGGTATCAGATGTAAGAAGTCCAAATAAGTTGTCCGCTCGCAGCTCTCCACCATGTGACGTACAGTCTGGGGGCCACCATACTCACAATCAGGCGACGACACCATGTCCCACTTAAGGAGGGAGACAACGCATCTTCCATGACCATTGCGTATGCGGTTAGCCGTCTTCCATATATGGCGAGGCATATCAAAGCCCGAGGGCTTTTGGCTGGTATTAAGAAAGTTCTGGACTGTTGCGGGGAAATAAAACCAAAACTTTGAAAGTGATGTGATGTAACAAATGTATAGTCGTTCTGTTCGATCTATAAATAGATAGCTGGGCGTTACGGGGCTAATGTGGTACCTGTAGTTGAATTAGTGAAACATCTATCCATGATTATATCACGTGGTTAAAATTGTTTCTTTTATATTCCTGTTAGAAACACTATTTCACCTTCGCCCCACTTCTCGGCGGCGCTGCCGCAAGTTGTACCGCCAGTTTTGTGAAGGTCTCTCGGACTCTGCCAGTACTGGCAAGACGTTCCATCTGAGGCTAACAGAGTGCGCTAGCTGGCGGTGGCGCTCCGGCGCGCACCTGTCAACAGGTCTGAATTGTCTAGTAGTCTAGCAGGTGTGTAGAGAAGGCTGTCGTGTGGTGCCTGTAGTCTAGAGCTGAAATTGTCGTATGCGCCTAGTTTATGGTATGTAGAGAGCAGTCTCTTAGTTCGTTCGAGTCAAACTGACAGAAGGAAATTGCTCGTCTTCGCTATATCCCGATCCCGATACCCAAGATGATTGAAGTATGCGACGTGTTTCTCGAACTGAAGATAAGTTGATGTATGACGATAAGGTTGACTCCGTCAACTTGCTCTGGGTGGGCTTTGGTATTGGGTGGATAAATTCTCAACTGTATTTCTACTCGCAGGTAAGAAATGATTTTGTTGAAGATACGATTTTCAGCTCAGAGAATATGGTTCTCCAATCGTCTTAATATCCCACCAAACTCGCAAAAGTATTCTGTTGGTGTTTGCTATGTCGCTACTAAAAGTGTGATACAGCAAACCAGATTGTTTGAAGTCCATAAGGTAGGCGGCATTACTACCCGGTGAGGTTCAGTTATATAATATCATTTTACTGTGTTTTGCTGATTACCTTTGATTTTTGCAGTCCCACTTGCAGCCATTTGGATTGCAGTCCCGACAGAAATCACATGAAACTATTTTCAGTTATCCGGTTGCTAGAATAGATGAAAGTATTGCCGATAATTATTTTGGTATTCAGGTATGACTTGTTCCAAAAAACATTTGAGTAATCCTTTGACATTTACCATGTTTAAAAAAAAGTGCTTCTGATCAAACTATCAGGTAAAAGATCCTTATCGTTGGCTTGAAGATCCTGATTCTCAAGAAACCGCTAAGTTTGTTGATGATCAAAATGCAATCACTCGACCTTATTTAGATAATTGTCCTGTAAGAGCAGAAATTAATTCTCGCCTGACCCAGTTATGGAATTATCCCAAGTATTCTTGCCCGTACAGGCATGGGCAAAGATACTTCTTTTACAAGAACAGTGGCCTCCAGAACCAAAGGTATGCTATATTAATCATATTTGTTTAGTACGGCACTTATCTAACTTTCAAATACTAGTTTTGTTATCTGGGGTTATTAATTTCTCTTTTCTTTCGACCAGTGTTATGTATGTGCAAGATTCATTAGATTCTGAACCAAGAGTATTTTTGGATCCAAATATATTGTCTGAAGATGGAACAGTTTCTCTTTCACAAACTCGATTTTCGGAAGATGGGGAAACTTTGGCATATGGATTGAGTCGGAGTGGTTCTGATTGGTTAACAATCCATTTCAAAGATGTTGCTAGTGGTAAGTACCCGTGTTGGAGTGGCCCAGAATTTAAGATGTGTTGAGTTTATTTTAATGAACAGGTAAAAAGAAAAGAATTAGAGCAACCTGAAGAAACGAAAAGATTATGAAGTTATTGCAAACCTTTGTCTTTACAGTAATGTAACTACTGGTCATATCGACCCGTTAAAATAATTATTACATGTATTATTATATCATTTCTTTCATTCTAAATTTCTACAATTCACTTCATGTAGTGTGAAAAAGGATTTCACTTAAAAATTTAACTTGCAGATGGGGAATCATCTAATCAGACCTGATGGGGCAGCTCATTAGTCTCACGTTGTTCTATGCATATTTACAGTATCTTCCAAAGTAGGAGTTGACACAAGTAATTGATTCCTTAATCACAACTATGTGGAATTTGTTAGAATGACCAACTTTTAGTCACATAAACATAGTGCATGTCTCCCTCTGTCATATACAAGGCAATAAATGCCGCCACAACATCAACTAACAGTTTGTTTGTCTAGAATATCAAATGCAATATCATGCACTTCATTTTCCATTACTATAAAACATTCTGGCATCTGCTCTTCAAAATACATTTCAATAATAAAAAGTAACATTATCTGGAACCCATTCCAGGTTAAATCTTTTTTTTTAACATTTATATAAACTGACACACATCCATAATTTGTTTTTAACAAAAAAATTAATAAATTGTTACCAAAAATTGGTCAAAAACTGCATATAGCTAGCTACATGGATGACAATCGACTCTGAGATTTTGGTTGCCTCGAATATTTCTTCCCTTATGTACTTTCCATGTGATGTAATTCAGATTAACATAAAAGCTTTTTCTGCTCATATCACAACATCCCTCTTTTTGAATTAGAAACTTTAACATAAATAACACTACTATTACTCTGATTGGGCACATTCTCATTTTGCATCTTGGTTTTTGTGGTCAGATACTTATTTTTACCTTAATATATGATTCTGATTAATGCAGTTTTAGTCAGGAGCCTTGGCTGCATTGTTCCTCCTGTAGAAAACCCTTCTATTTTTCACTGGATAACAAATCCTAAGTTCTTATTACTATACTTTTTTCCATTAAGTTTATGCTTTGGAAAAACATTTATCCCGTTAGAACATTACATGCATTCTCTGTGCTGCATGGGCAGGTACAGCGAAACCACCTGCATTAGAACCAACTGTCCTGGTCAGTGACCTAGAAAATAAAAATAATTGAGATATTCCAGAAACTGTAGATTAATGTACTGTAGAAATATCACTTGTCTGTAGTGAACATAATGTTACTCATTTTGTATAATTAACATGTCTTGGCGTAGTGGATCCTGTTGCTCGTGTCATTCATTTATTTTAGGTATTATTTCATGTAAATATCTTGCGACTCTTCTGGCCAATTGGCCTCTGATAAATGTGCTTATTAAAAAAAATAATCATGAAGTATGTAGTCTGCAAGATATAAAATTATTGTGATCCATGATATCTGAAAGGTTGCCAACTGCTGTTGTAACTTGATGAGATGATAGATGAAGCACACAGAAGCTTGTGTAAAAAATAAATTAAACATTTATTCTATTTCACAAAAGACTATAGAATGCTCAGTTTTTTCCTTCAATTTTATTTAATTTTTTTCTTGTATGTTCTGTAGGAAAAGATTTCCCAGAAGTTTTGGAAAAGGTGAAGTTTTCACCCATGACTTGGACTCACGATAACAAGGGAATTTTCTATGGTGTGAGTTTCTTTATTTTAATCTCTTTTGCTGAAGGAAAATGTGGCCGAGAACTTCAGTTTGGTTTTTACATCTGTTAATAGATGTATCCGGAGCAGAAAGGCAAGGCAGATGGGTCTGAGACAGAGAGCAATCAACATCAGAAGTTGTACTATCACAGAGTGGGCACTTCTCAAGACAAGGACATCCTGTGTGTGGAGTTCCCAGAAGAACCTCTTTGGAGAATGTATGTTGGATTATTCCTTACAAGCTCGTTTCTATGAGTCTTATCTCATGAATGTCTTGTCTTCTCATCAGCTTCTTTGCTTGTGGATTCTTTGCAGTGGTGCAGAAGTGAGCGATTGTGGTCGGTGGCTCATTGTTATGCCTCAGGAAGGTTGTAGTGACAACATGGTCTATTTTTGTGATTTATCAAATTTATCCGATGGGGAAGTCACAGGACGTCTTAATCTTAATCCAGTCGTGGGTAAAATGGAAGCACGTTTTGAGGTGAGTCTGCTTGTTAGATTTATATGGCTTGGACCCGCATGGGTTGCCTTGGAGTGACTACCATTAATTCTGTTGCGATTAATCTCAAAGTTTGATTGAGTTTAATAGTTGCAATTTATGAGCAAAACTTTTTGGAATTCTTTAAAGATTTGATAACTGTGCAGTTGGTGAATAGCTGTTCTTTGTACT
Source organism: Laupala kohalensis (assembly GCA_002313205.1). Classification (NCBI taxonomy): domain Eukaryota; kingdom Metazoa; phylum Arthropoda; class Insecta; order Orthoptera; family Trigonidiidae; genus Laupala; species Laupala kohalensis. Next base: position 22,732 of record NNCF01133095.1, on the reverse strand, counting down.
ACTGTGAAAATAATGTTTGTTAATATTTTGAAGATATTATAACAAGCGTCTAATAATTTTTGTCATCATCTTCTGGGGTATTTTGAAGGGTTTTTGCCTCACAGTGCAGGAATGCTAAATCCACAGCCGCGTCGCTGCCTTAATCATCCTGCATTTACTCCTGGTTTACTATCCTCCACTTTGTCTTGTGCAGTTGTAACTGCTTTTTGATGGTAAATTAATATTTATATTTCACTAAATCAGTTGTGAAATATTTTAATGTTATTGTACAGTGCTCCTATATATAGTTGCAAATATTTATATTACGCTATCTAAAGTGTTGAAGAGCAGCCTCTATTACTTATTCAGTTATTCATCAAGAAAAGAATCCTTGACTTTTGTTTATACCTGAAGGAAGTACAAATTAAACAGATGTTTGACACTTTTGTGAACTTGCAGTTGGTATCATTACTATGAAATGTTGTCTTGCGCTAACAATGTCCACTTAAATTTACTTATCACAATTCAGTTGCAGGATCTCTCACTTTCATCCTCAGTTAATGCTGTAATAAATAAATTGATATAATAAATAAATTAAACAAAGATTTATTTCACTAAAGATAGTTTCACTTTACGATACAGCTTTGACTGAACTTGTTAATAGCTTCTTGATAACTAATAGACGTAGTACTCTGGAAACAATTAACTTCTTCCGTTGTATGAGTAATGCATTTTTGTAATTTCAATAGAGAAGAAAACAACAGTTTGTGGAATGCAATATAAGTTGTTTGCCTAATTGTGTTATTCATGGGTTTCCTTAAACTAACTTTTAATGTACTTTGTTTTGCAGTATGTTACCAGTGAAGGTGCAGAATGCGTATTTCGTACCAATAGAGGAGCTCCTAACTATCAGTTGGTAAGGATAAACTTTCTCGATCCAGCCCCAGAGAGATGGGTATCGTTGATACGAGGCCACCCTAAAGATGTTTTGTATGGGGCTGTTCCAGTGTGCAATGATAAACTTTTTGTTTGTTACATTCGTGACGTGAAGGTAATATTTGATTTGTCTTTTTTAACTGATAAGAACTATTGTATGTTTAACGATTCCAATACGTAATCTAAAACTGTTATGAATTTTCATATTGAGTTACATTTCTGTTATTTCACAAGAGTTCTAATTCAGAATCACGTTTTATCGAAATATTTAAGCAATGAAGACATTGGTTCAATCTTGCTATGATTATTGAGCATAAGTAATTTGTACATTTGCTTGAAAGTTAACAAGAAAAATATCTCCTCAATAAGAACTGAGAACATTCTCTTCTTAATAATTCATTAATAAAATTCTTAATTAATCTACTTTTATTGGTTATTTATAGAATGTCTTGCAATTGCATGATCTGGGAACCGGAGCTGTGTTGAACACTTTACCAGCGGAAATCGGTACATTGATGGGATACTCGGGCAAAAAGAAACACACAGAGATATTCTACCAGTTCACTTCTTTCCTTACTCCAGGCATTATTTATCACTGCGACTTGACCAAGCCAGCGTTGGAACCCACGGTTAGAAACATTGTTATTTATTTTCTTTGTGGCTACCGGAACTGTGGGATCATAGCAATGAAATTTGTGGTCCAAATACTACACATGTTTGTACTGCTTACTATTTTAATTATAGTGTAGATGTGTTTATTCTTTATCTTGTGCATATGAAATGTCACTTCTAAATAGCTTTGTTTCATTTATAGCATGTTATGGTTTATTTGTGTGTGTTGTTGTTGGTTCACAGGTGTTTCGTGAGATTCAGTTGCAAGATTTCAATTCGTCTTTGTACGAGACTCACCAAGTCTTTTACACTAGCAAAGATGGTACGAAAGTGCCTATGTTTATAGTTCATAAGAAGGTAAGAAATGGAAAACAATGAGTCTTGCTCTCTATGAAACCATAGAGACATTTTCCTTTTTTCTAATTACTCTTTTTAAGTGTAATTACAGAAGTATGGGGTCAGGAAATATGGGTCAAACCAGCAGTTTTTGATGCTGTATGGACATTTTTCATTTCTTGAGAGTAATTGCTCATTTTTCGCCTTAACCCATTCACGATGAAAGATGGGCACTGCCCGTCCTGTACTTTGAGATCGGATTTCGATATATTGTTGCTATAAAGCTGTGGAGTGTTCTTTATGTTTGAGAGGTAAATTTTGGGGACACTTTATTGAAAAAGTCCCTTCTACATCCAAAGCAAGACCTTCACGAAAATGCTAAGTGTGCGCAACAACGGAAAAGATCAGAGAGAGTTAACCAGTGGGGAAAGTTTTTAGTTCTCTTACATTTAGAAAATTGTTTCAAAATTTATGACACTAAAAATAAATACAATTTTCTTTTCTATTTTTTAAAGATAATACATGTGAATTCAATTTTTCTAATTTGTAATTGTATTACCAATATTTCTAAAATATCAAAATAAAAATAAACATAATTTTAGCGAGCCTGAGAAATTGTCATTGAATGTGCTTCTCGGCCAATAAAATTAATTCCACCGCAGCGGTCACAAAAATTGAAAGAAATTTCTGACAACAGTGGGTTAATGTGTGGGAGTGCTTGGACCTCGCTGCGTAGACCTCGACCTATTTGTTTTCTTGCTTTGAATTTTGTACATTTTATATTATGTCATCCATCCCATGGGTCCATAACAGTGAGATTCGTAAGCTAATGTCCCAAAATGATGTTCAGATTCAATACTGAAAATGATAGTCTTCTCAAGTAATATTACTCTTCACAACACAAGAAGCTTCATAATAAATGTACATGTTTGGTCAGAAATGCTAAATGAAGTTACATTTGCAACTTTAGCTGACCTGGTTACACTTTTTCTATTCTGGGTAATGTAAAATCGTGTTCCTCGATATAAAATCTTGAGGAATTCAATTAATTCATAACCCGTGTGCACCCTTAGATTTTTAAGACTCGTATCTTGTTCACAATGCAGTTAAGTGGCTAGTATTCTATAAAGAAAGTTGCACTGACACGCTACAAAAGAATACCGATCCAGGAGCATAATTTAATGTTCCAAATGTGTCTGAAAATGATGATTCTAAAAGGATTATTTAAATATATCCGAAAGCTATTGGCATTTATGGTATTTCATCTACAAGAATTCACAAAATCCTGTTTTGTTATCACCGATATTTATTCTGAATCATTGAACAGTTATTTTGTTTCTTTTCATCGGCTTGGAAACTAATAATCCTCAATCGCACCTGTACTTCAATGTACTTCTTCCACATCAGTATCGCAACGTTACTTAAAGCGGTACAACAACATATTGCTCAGTTATGTGAGAGTCAACTTCAAAAAAGCTTTCAAATACAATGGACTTTGACATCAATGTGTCTCACAACTTTGGCTCAAGGCTCTTCTTGTTGTTATTTATTTATAATATTCTGAATTCCTTAACCTCGTGATGCCACTACATCTACAGTGCTCTTTCTCCATCGAGGCCGTTGAATTATCAAAAAACCTTGAAAGTTATTATATAAGAAATTAGTTATTTAAGTCTATTAATTTGATTTATTCTAATTTACAACATATTTTTATTTACAATTTCTAACAACATTTTGACTCCTGTTCAAAAGTCTCCGTCAGGTTAAGAGAAGTTTAAGTGGCGTTAGAAATTGTAAATAAAAATTGCCTATGAAACAGGTTGTAAAGTAGAAAAGTGTGAGGAATATTTCAAGGGAACGCTCATTCTCTTGAGTGCATTGTGCACGCGTGTGGGTTGGTTGCCGTGGAAGATCCCGAGAGATTGATGATAACTTTCTGGCGTTGACTGAATCACAGGTGTTCTCGCAATACAAATGAACAATTGTTTGGTCATTTCTTGCAACAAACTCTCGTCGCTCCATCAACATTGTTGGATCGATCCCCGCCCCCGTTCCACCAACTTACCCTTAAAATCCCCTTCTAGCAACATTCCTTTGGTTGATTTTAGGATCACTTCCAGTTGACTGATTTCTCAATTGTCAATATCATTTGAACAGGTCTATTTGCTTTGCAGAATTAGTTATTTTAGAATTATTTTAAAAAAGCACATTTGTTCCCTTTGCTTCGGGTATCCCTTACTTCTTTTTTGTAGGATTTGAAGAGAGACGGCACGCAACCTTGTTTATTGTATGGGTATGGGGGATTCAATATAGGCTTACAACCATTCTTCAATGAAGCTTTTTTGGCTTTTNGTTTGGTTTTCATCCAACATTTTGAAGGAGTTCTTGCTATTCCTAACATCCGAGGAGGAGGGTAGGTATATTTGCTATCATTTTTTAAGTATGATTGACTGATTTTTTTGCTCAACTTTAGAAATAATATGTATGTTTTTAGTAATAATATGTATGGTTTGTTGTATGTGTATTTTGAAGAGAGTATGGAGAGACTTGGCACAATGCGGGCCGTCTTGGTCGTAAGCAGAATGTGTTTGATGACTTCCATGCTGCTGCAGAATACTTGGTGATGGAGGGATACACAAATAGAAATAAACTAGTAATCCAAGGGGGATCCAACGGTGGCCTTCTCATTGCCGCTTGTATTAATCAACGACCAGAACTCTATGGTGCTGCTATTTGTCAAGTGGGGTAAGAATCCAATGAAAATATTACCTCTGATTTTTTTTCTAATTTTATTGTACAGCTTCCCTTTTATATCGAGTGTTAATTTTTGTGTTTTGGGAAATAACTTTCATGTTTACTGTTTATTTGTAGTTGTAGAATGTAGTAATATTTCTGTCAGTATTTGTTCGACATCTATGAAGTACTCTTGAATATTTATGCATATTAGTAGGAACGAAAAGGAAACACTTGTTGCAATAATTGCAATTTTTCTGCTATTAAAATTCTGTAAAAAAGTGGATTAAGTTAACTGAGAAATTAGCCAATGGGCAAAAAGTCTACAAAATGGGATTTTTTTAAAAAAAGAGAGAAAGAGTTAAAATGAGTAATAAAGTTATTTTAGAATGTGTAAACATGAATATTTTTATAGATTAGATCGTCTGAAGGTGCTAGATCTGCCACACAATTGCCCTTTTTCACTTTAAACAGAATAATATACTATGTATATAGAGTGAATATTCAGAAGTGCTTTGTTGTTCGTATCATTTCTCCATTGTATATTTTTTATAATAGACACTCGTGGAGGGAAATTAGGGGTATTGAGTTGTAGAAGGTGTTGTATGAAATAGTGTCGATTCTGGGGTGCTAGCTTGGTATCTCCCTTTTCTATTCTAGAGTTTAAACAGTGAGTAGAGGAATTTTTTTCAATACGTTGAGTGACAAAAAAAAAAGAAAGAAAGAAAAACAAACAAACTTTAATGATACATAATTTTTTTGGTAATATGTCATTCGGTAAATGTTGAAATGAGGATAAGTTTTGCTGTATGCAAGAAACATAAGAGAGGAGAGGATGAAAACAAATTCCACTTGTAATGTGAATTATTAACTGATAGAGTTGATAAAATGCAATTTGTGTTAATTGAATAACCAGAGTCACACAATGTTTAATTCATCAACGTTCACGATAAGGGTTCTCATAGGTAAGTGATAGAAACATTGAGGAATTAAACATATTCAATGAAAATATATTACGTAACTCTACTCTTGTTTGTGATATTTTCTTGGCTTTCAAATTTATCATCCTTTTCAAGTTCAAGAAAGCCTTGGTTAAGTTGTCACATTCATTTATTATTAAAGGGTTGTTTATGTTCAAATCAAATAATTGATTTCACACGTCGTATTTGTCAAAATGAAACCTCAGCCTTAAGTATTAAATATCAATAAAACTATTATACCTCTCTCTTTCAGGGCATATAACGTAATGGAGAATTTGTGCACTTTTGCTTAAGAAATAAATAAATAATTGAAATTCTTGGCTGTTCAAAATGAAAAGAAAGAGATGTTAATTTTGGCAAAATTTACATGCTGTTTTTATGCTTGTGTATCTGTCTGTTAAGATGATTGTTAATATACCTGGCTCCTGTTACGCTACCTGTTACATGTATAATTTATTTTCTAATGCGTCTGTAAATAAACAACAAAATGTTAGTTTCTGAAAGTGAGGAATGTGGCACAATTTGCCTTTGGATTGTTCTGTTTACCCAAATAAAAGTACATTCTACTTTGTTTTCATTATATTGTTGTGTAGTAATCATTTGTTTCTTCCACGTAGCGTATTAGATATGGTTCGTTTTCACAAATTCACCATTGGCTATGCTTGGATATCAGAGTACGGGAGCTCAGACGATGAATTGCAGTTTGAATTTCTTTATAAGTATTCTCCAATCCATAATGTAAAACCTCCTGACGGGAAAAGAGAACAGGTAAGAGTATTTTGAAAAAGCTTCTTGCTTGTGCTCCTTCCCTCTCATCTTCTGGCAATTTCTTTTGAAGATGGAGGGAGGATGTTGAGATATTGAGAAAGCATTTTTATCATTTCAGAGAACTGAAAGTAATTCAAATTTTTTATTATTACTTTTCTTTATGTCTATTTGCATCGTCACAATTTCTAACGTCCAAGTGTAGTAGACAATAGTTCATTCCAGATTGCCCTGTATAAAAAATAATTTGTACCTCTCTTGCTAATTGATCACACATGAATGAGAAACTGATATTTCATTCTGTCTGAAATAGCAAAAGGAGTGTTACGAATACGCCTTAAAGAGAAAATGAGAGATGGGAAAAAATGTACAAAAGGAAAAGAACCAGAAAATGCAAATGGAGTCGACATTCTCATAAGAAAACTAAAATTTTGGATGAAGCGCAAAGAAAACCTAAAGAATAAATTGGTCAAAAAGAAAAGTACTCGAATTAATCAAATAAAACTTGGAAAACAAGTGACTGAAATTGTCTTAATAATTTGAGCATCTTTTTGTTTATTTTATACGAAATTCGTTATTTTAACAAATATGTGATGTTAATGATGATATATTTTATTCAAGGTTTCCGAGTTTGAAATGTCCATTTCATTTAAATTTAATGTGATAAACTTTTCAAAATATAAATCATTTATTTAATACTTTTATAAATTATTCAAAAATAACAGAAATGAGAGAATAAAGTAATTAGTTTTTAGATGGTTGCAAACTACCCCTCGAAGTCACTCACTAATGTTAGTCTAAATAGCAAATGTAGTTGAGGAATAATTTTGTTCAATTCAATTAAATTTATGATGAACCAGTTACACTAAAATGCAGCAAGCTGTATCTCCTATAGAGTGTACTTGGGCTGGCTACAGAAAAACTAAAATAATTTAATTCTTATATATATACTAATAATAATTATAATAATTTAGAAAATAGTTACAATTAGTGAATAATTTTCCAGGTGTACAGTAAATGTCAACATATTTATATGAATATAAATATAGTCTTAGNAATAGTTACAATTAGTGAATAATTTTCCAGGTGTACAGTAAATGTCAACATATTTATATGAATATAAATATAGTCTTAGTTTATTGTTTCAGTTTTCGTAAGATAAAATTTTCCTCTCCAACAAACAGATAATTAATTTTACCCCTTTAGGACACACAAAAATATTGTCCTTGTACTCTATTTGTAATTAGGCAATCTGGTAGTAATTGAAATAAGTATATAAATTAATTAGTAAAAAAAAGATAAAATATTAAAAAAATAATTAAAAGTAAATTATTAATTTATAAAGAAAGAAAATAAATGACAAAAAAATCTAAATTAATAATATATAAATTAATAAATAAGGGAATAAAAATTAGAAACTAAATAAATTATGAGTAAAGGAACCCTGTGATTGTGCTTCCTGATGTTGACACAGGTTGTTTCTCCTACATAAGTCGATATATGAAGACAAGTCAGGGCAGATAACCAAAATATTACTCAAAGATACGCCCTTTGTTTGATTTCCAAAATCACCGCAATGATTTACGGCATCACGTATCAAACAAACTATGCCAGTAACATTTTGCTTTGGATGACATTTGTAGTATTTGGTTTTATATGTATACATCCGGCAGCTCTCAATGAACAGTCAGAGTATATTTCAAAGAAGTTTGTTTAATTTATTTTCACATTTCTGTGGAAATCAGTGAATGGAATTAATGAATTGTTCAACCTTTGCGTTTCGCAGTATCCTGCTACCCTTGTCATGACGGCTGATCACGATGATCGCGCTGTTCCCCTTCACTCTCTGAAGTTTATTGCCACCCTACAAGAAGCGGTGAGAGGAAACCCCAAGCAGGTAATGGTGTTACAGTCCAATTGCTATTAATCTACACTTTAAATCAAAAGGCTCCGTGGAATCAGTGTATAAAAGACAGACTAGGCAACAAAGAAACATTCCAGGTAAATAGATGTTCACTCCTCAATAGAATAATTCGCCTGCAAGAACCCTTAAGTATCTTATTCTAAAGAGCGCAAATAAAAAAAAAAATTTCTAANCAAAAAATAATTATTTTCTAAGTTGATTCTAAAATAAATACTAAATTCAAAATGAAATATAATCTTTCTTTATCTTCAACTTTGTAAATAGTTTTCTTTAATTTTTGGGGGAAGGAAAATTGGAATTTTGATAGATTGGAGGAGAGTGGACATTACAGTTGTTTTTGTCTCGGATGTGAACAAGTCTCGTAAACGAGTGTAGTTGTCTTGTTGGTGTGTTTGGAAACATGTTCTGTGTGTTGCATATTTAAGAAAATCTAGAGTGTAGTTCCGTCGTCTTAATCTGGATAAGTGTTAAGTGAATGGAGGAGTGGGATGAACTATGAATGGAGATGTTTATGATTTTATGAGTAGGTTTCTTGTGTGTGTGTGTTGCAGATGAATCCACTTCTCGTGCGGGTGGAAACAAAGGCTGGTCACGGAGGGGGAAAACCAACCACAAAAATGGTGAGAGAAACAGAACCCTCTAGTGTATGGTGTACACTTTTGCATATGGCGTGACTCTCCATTCAGTTTTTTTTAATGTCTAAAAAACAGGGCAAATAAAGGCCTTTTGATTTGTAGCAAATTTAAGATTAGGGACTCGTGCAGAGGTGCGTTTGAAAAATTAGGAATTCTTACTGTGGTTTCCCTCTACCCCTTGGAGGTCGTATTGTGTATGAATACTCATGGTCTCGAAATATATAACAATTAACGTCGTGGGTATTCAACCAGAAAAGCAAATGGATGTAGACCTCCAGCCCACCATCTGGCTCTCTTTGAAAAGAAACCATCCCCTGCCACGAGAGGTCAATTTATTAACTCACTGCCCCTAGAACTGAAAGAATCCACCGAGCGAAACAAAAATAACTAATAAAATAACTTTCTACACCGTAGAAGAATTTTTGAACCAGCGATACACAAAGTAAATAAGAGACTCCTGTCACCCAATTTACCACTTTAATGCTTGTTCATGTAAAGTGTATGTGAACAGTGTGTTGTCCGTTAAATAGTAGACTGTGCGTTCCACATAGATTTGAGTAAGAAAAAAATATAAGAGAATATGTTGAGTTCGAGAGGTAAAAAGTTTTCATGTTTTGTATGGTTTGCAGATTGAAGAAAGCACCGACATCATGAGCTTCCTGGTTGAATCTTTGCATCTTGAATTCCACAAGTGATGATGGCAGGAAGATGAAGGAGGGAATGCATTTGCAAGGGAAATGATGCAAGTGCGTCCATCGTTCTTGGTGTTTGATTGGAAGAACAGGATTTGAATTTGAAGAAAGTGTGACGTACGTCGACTACGTAATCCACAAGTTGATCAGAAATTGATGTTTGTTTTCCACAGTTGTTACTTGTGCTCAGGAATAGTGTGATGATGTTTATCTTTTGTGAAATTATTTCTTTTTTTACCAATAATGATTTGCAGTATTGTGTTCTTACATTAATTGTGCCGTCATGTGCAAGAGAGAGTGCCCAGTGCAAGACAACAACACCAGTGCACTGTGTTGCAAGACAAAATGCAAGAGGATCGATTGACAATGTGGATTGAAAGGAAATTGATTGTTCTTTTTCTATTGGTGCTTTGGCATAACTTATGGTGAAGTTAACCTTTAGACGTTAGGTGAGTGAGTTGCAGATTATTGTGCTGCTTTAACTTTGGTCGACTCTCCCCTTGTTCTTTTGTTGCATTGTAAACTTTATTATCGATCGACGGAACTTGAGTGATGGGAACAGGCACTCGTCTGTCTCTCATTTTGTGGCGTGGGAAGATTTATGTTTAATTGTTGCTTCTTCACGTCTCAAAATGAGTGGGGGACTTCGATTGTATTTGCCTTTGGAGCTTTGAATCGTGCAGGAACTTAGAAGCTGTGACCTGTGTCGGTAAAGTCAGAGACCAGAGGGGAAAAAAAGAAAAGCCTGCTGTGGAAGAACCCTGTGTTCGTATTGAGAATTTTCTTGCTGTAAATCTCCTCACTTTTAATTTTGTACATACATACATACCTACACACACACTCGTGTCTCGTTTTGAAGGGAGATAGATGTATACAGGGCAGCAATTATCATTCATTCAATCCTTCCTCCTGTTCACTCAAATTTTTTGTGACTGGGAATAGTACTTGAATAGCTTAAGTCACTCTTGTAACTTCACAAAACGAGAAAAGGCTTCATCTGAATACCTCTTGAGGAGGATGATGATAATCATCTCCCGCATATTCTATTTTGTTGGTAGATTTTACCAAAAGCCAGAATGAGGGACGTAGGAGTAGTTTTGTTGTAATATTGTATAAAATTATTCTCAGATGTGATCATGATGTTCTTGTGCTTTGGAGTATTGCAGTTTTGCGACAGACTGCTTCAAATTGACATACTATTTGTATTTTTTAGTATTGTTGACTGTTATGTTTTACTGTCAGTGATTGAAACTGAGACGACTGAATATTTTAAAGCAGATACGAAAAGTTTTGAATGATTTATTTATGTATTGTGTGGGTGTTTTAAAGACAATGGAAATTTTGTGCAAAATTTTTGTTATTTTTCTTCATTTTTATTTATTGCAGTTACTTTAGGAATTTACTAAATAAAAAATACATCAGTTTAAAGTCTATGATTAACGGTTACTTAAAACTTTTTATTTTGTTTCATTACTCATATGAAATTAAAGTTGATGTGTAAAGTATGCGTAAAGGGTTTGTTATTTTTTAAAAATTTTGTGACGCTTTGGTAATTTTAATACATCTCCACCTTTTTTAATTTTTCAAAAAGCGAATCTTCAATTATTTTTATTAATGAATGGTTTTCAGTACAATGCAAATATTCATTGTTACATATTACATAACACATGAAATTAGTTTGTTTGAGGTATTTAAACATTTATTCACTGAGTGAAATTTTGTTCAGAATTGTCAGTTTGAATCTTGTGATAAAAGTATATTTGCAAAAATCTCTAAGAGATTTTTTCTACAAATCTCAGGGTTCTCCAACTATGAATCTATGTACTATAGGCTCTATGCACTCAACTTCGTGGCACAATATTATGTACTAGATGCTTTGAAAGGGCGAAAAGGGAAATGCATTGTGATCCACTCTTGCTTATTTTGTATCATGTGTTAAGAAAGAATTTACTCAACATATGAGGAAGAAATTTTCGAAACAGCATTAAATTATGAAATTCCTTTTTAAGTCAATAATATTTCTGCAGCCTTTTCATCTTCCTTTCCTTTGAAGCCACCGGTTCCTTGATTTGATTTTTGGTTTTATTTTTACGAATGGGATGTAGATGGAATGAGAAAATCAAATACACAGAAATAAAATGTGATTAACTTAAAAAAGATTAACAAGGATGATTATAAATATTTGAGACTTATTGTGTAAAGTGTTAGTATCCTTAATGCAGTACTAGCTTGGATACAATGTAATGATGGATCAGTTTTGACGGTTGGTTGTTGCAAGATATCCCCTTTTCATTTCGTTAAAGAAATGGTGCCTGTATTATAATATCCTCATACAGTCATCAGATGTTTTCTCATTTCCATGTTGCAGTGTGATATTTTTTCCAATATTTTGAAAACGATTAATTTCTATAAAATATTTGGAAGTAACAAGGCAAAGAGGGATTTTTGATCTTGTATGCTGCTGTATTAGGACAGGTTGGAGAGGAGTTGAACTTTATTCCCAGCTTTTTTTAAAACTCTCCAGCTCTTTAAGTGGGAGTCTGGATCAAAACCGAACACCCACAAGATCCCTGGCTGTAAAGGGTGGAAGGAATCTAGTAATCGTGGGCGAGCATCCACAAGGCCCCCGACTGTGGAAGAGGGAAGGATTAGGGGTGTGCTGTTATGTCTGTCAGTCATCGTCCATCAATTCCCCTCACTAGCTCTTGCTGTTGCTGTTGCTTGTTGTATAAGCTATTTCCGCTGAGCTTACCCTCTGCAAACACCACTGTCAACTGCAGTTCCTTTACGACAATGTTGTGACTTGCGTCTAGGGTGTTTAGACGAAATTTAAACTGTTCATTCCCCTGGCCTTCCCTTGCTCCTTACAGCGTTTGCAGCGCTCTCTTGCTGCAACAGCAACTCGCTGATCTCAACCTGGTCCTCTTGTTTGAAAACTATCAGGTAGTCCACTCGTGCATGTCTTGAGTTATTTTTCTAAATTTCGCAAGCCGGGTTCATGCTCATCCATTATAAATTACTGTGTTTAGCACTTATTAAAATATTGTAGTCACATAATAGAATTCGTTTCCTGCTTAAATCAGGATAGGTGTGTACTTACCACAGAGTAGACTCAGTTTATGCTTGGGGATTCTTTAATGCAGACGCTGACAAACCATCCTCCATTGTTGCACAATACCGTTTTAGTGCCATGTTGTTTTATTAACAACAAAAATAGCATATTTTCACTTTTTGACCTCATCATTTAAGTGTTACATAAATTGTGGAAAAAAGAATATTGTTTTATGTTTTAGAGCATCAAGTTTTGTAACTTTCAAGCATTTTCAGCTCTTTTTTGTCCGCATGTGTTTTTTTGTGAATAACTCACAAACAACGCATTTTTTAATGTCTTTCTTCAAAAGTGTCAAGTTTTACATTGCATGTCACGTTCATATATTATTTATCAATCAATCGTATGTTTGCCGCTTTTCCAATATCTTTCCATTTCTGTCAAAGGAAGCATATGAATGACTTTTATGTTAGAGAAACACAACATAATGTCAGGGTTCTACATGATCCTGATTCAGAAACCAACTCTGGTATTTCCATATGCTCATTTTGTTCGTGGGGGCTATTAGGTTCAATGTTTTTCATTAATTTTTAAATGATGTATGCATATGGGACATGTTAGTTCTCACAGTCCTAGAAAGGTTGAATAAACCTAGGACGTGTCCACCGCACTGTCTGCTGCAAGATAAATGTTTCAGGTCTCTATAGCTGCTACTTGTCTTACAAAACTTTCCCTCTTATCAGGGAAAAAGGAGAAAATAAGTTTAATTTCGTACATCTAGCTTTTGTGTGTGAATTAAGATATTAGTTTTTTCTATTCCGATAGTGAGTTAATGGTTTTAGAAAAGTACCCCTTTTCCCTTTCGCACAAAGACTACNCACAGAGTAGACTCAGTTTATGCTTGGGGATTCTTTAATGCAGACGCTGACAAACCATCCTCCATTGTTGCACAATACCGTTTTAGTGCCATGTTGTTTTATTAACAACAAAAATAGCATATTTTCACTTTTTGACCTCATCATTTAAGTGTTACATAAATTGTGGAAAAAAGAATATTGTTTTATGTTTTAGAGCATCAAGTTTTGTAATAGAAATAACTTTCAAGCATTTTCAGCTCTTTTTTGTCCGCATGTGTGTTTTTTTGTGAATAACTCACAAACAACGCATTTTTTAATGTCTTTCTTCAAAAGTGTCAAGTTTTACATTGCATGTCACGTTCATATATTATTTATCAATCAATCGTATGTTTGCTGCTTTTCCAATATCTTTCCATTTCTGTCAAAGGAAGCATATGAATGACTTTTATGTTAGAGAAACACAACATAATGTCAGGGTTCTACATGATCCTGATTCAGAAACCAACTCTGGTATTTCCATATGCTCATTTTGTTCGTGGGGGCTATTAGGTTCAATGTTTTTCATTAATTTTTAAATGATGTATGCATATGGGACATGTTAGTTCTCACAGTCCTAGAAAGGTTGAATAAACCTAGGACGTGTCCACCGCACTGTCTGCTGCAAGATAAATGTTTCAGGTCTCTATAGCTGCTACTTGTCTTACAAAACTTTCCCTCTTATCAGGGAAAAAGGAGAAAATAAGTTTAATTTCGTACATCTAGCTTTTGTGTGTGAATTAAGATATTAGTTTTTTCTATTCCGATAGTGAGTTAATGGTTTTAGAAAAGTACCCCTTTTCCCTTTCGCACAAAGACTACAGATGACAGTATGTGCGTGTTTCCGCTGAGTATTTATTTTTAAATAATCAAACAAATCAAATGATATAAATCGTAGGTGATAAAGTAACAAGGTTTGTGTGTTTTTTTAATAAATTCCTCACCCCATTTATCGTCAGGTAAGTAGTCGGCGGCCGTGATACTCGGTGGATATGGGTAGTGTTTCCATTGTTTTGCATTTTTAACAAATGAATTCCAGAGATGTCTCCGGGCTGCGTAAATCAAAACCCTAATGCATTACAGTGCCTCCCATCACAACGGACAGAAGCTAGCGTTTTCATTGGTTGTCCATGTCTCCGACTCTGAGACCTGAATCCAGCGCACTAATATATGATCATTCAAATTGCCATATATGACGACATTAAATTTGAAAAGAGAAAACAATTAAATTATAACGCAACCTCGGAATAAAGTTAAATGCTATTTGATTACTAGCGGACAAACTGTAACACAGATTAATTAACTGAAAATGCTATATTTTGACGAATACTTGCTGTAAAATTAGAAATTAAGATTTTAATAATATCAAGTTTCTTTCAAACGGATTTTTTTTTTCTCAGGAAAAAGAAAAGGAAACATAATATACAATACAGAGTATAAAGTGTTTTTCTTAATAGGAGCAAAAAATAACTAAAATAATGACTTATAAACAGTTAATTATAATTCTCAATCAAAATATATGTATCGTATGAGACTGAATTGTATCAGGAATTCAACGGGTGGCATTTGTATTCGGAAGGCTACGTCATTTGTTTCACATTTTTTGTAACATTTATCATATCATATTATAACCTTTGATATTTTCCTTTCCTAACTGTACGAAATATTTTTTTTAACCTATGTCATGATGTATATTTGTAAACAATTTGGCATTTCTGCTATTATTTTAATTTTAAATTTACTATTCTTGAGAGGTAACGTAACTTAATTCACTCTATTATTACACTTGTTTTAGTGCTCGGGTATTTTCCTCCCCAATTGTTCGAAGTATTTTGAAGTATTATAAAATGTTGTATGAAGGAGATATTTGTACTAATATTATGAAGGTGTAAGTGCACTTGTATGTTTGGGGAAGCGTATCACATCAATTATGGTACTAATACTGTTAAAATTCAGTTTAAAAGTAACCTGAAACCTGGATGGACCGTGCAGAATTTTTACACGTTCAAGTGGTCTCGGAGAAATCACTAGTGAGGCAATATTTGAATTTATACGTTTATCAACTTTTGTCGTGTTTTCAGCAAAAAACGGTTGACTTTCTAAATGACCACTTTATTCTAAATGACAAAAGTTGTGTGGAATAAGAAAGAGAAAAAATGGGCATGATTAAAGTTTCTACACTTTCGATAGTTATTGAAATATAGACGATTTACTGGAAAAGTGCAGCGCACGCAATATATTTTCAATCCTCATCACCTGAACCCTAAACCTGCTCCAATGGCAACACGCACTTTTCCACCCTTTAGGACCCTCTGAACATGAATCTGAAGAGAAACTGCAGAGCGGAATTTTTGAATACTCAAGTATCAGTTCCTACCCATTATATTTTATAAATTGCATATGTAATAAGTCCTAATTAATCAGAATTCTACACTACGTATTATTATTTTTACTTGCTAACCCAGCAGCTGTCGTCCTGTCCAAATTTCAATAAATTTCTTCGTGGTTGTTTTGTGAATTTGGGAAAAGCTATTTTTAATGTGTATTTCGTAGGTAAATCTGTAATTGTTTGAGATTAAACGACGAAACTTAATTTATTCCATAAAACAATTGCGATGAACTTACAAAAGAATCACAATTCAACTGAAAAAACAAAACAAAGAATCATGTCGTTCCTATCATCAGTTAGGATTTTAGCAGTTTGTCCGAATTTTCCGACTTTACTTTGTAAGTGTCCTGAATTTTTTTCCAGAAAACTTTTCCAGGACAATAACGAACAAAACAAAAAAAGAATTAGGCATATCCATCGTTGGAAGTGTGAGTTATGGTTTTGAGTTCATACACAAATCTCATAGAAAATAGCTCTTTCAGCTTTTCTCGAATTTTCCAATTTTCTGGGCTACGTTTCCTGTTATTCTGACTATTACAAACATTTTTTTCTTTTTTTTTAATTAGCCAAATCGGTCCAGCCATTCTCAAGTGATGCGCTTGAGACCAACAAACAGCATTCAATTTTTATTTATATACATAAACAATATTTATAATTGGTTTGTTGCAACACCATCAAATCTTGTTCACTACTTATTATTCTTGAATTTAGACCATACAATAGAGTACAAACAGTTATCAATGTTTTTGGTTGATATTAAACATTAATCGTATTTGATTGTTTTTGTGAGGTAGGATGCGGGAATTATGACGCGTAATTTAACTTCTGTATTTATATATCCTTGAATGTATTATACATTACATCATTATATGGCACTCACTAACAATATACTCTTGAAATTTTCATTTTCTTTATATGATACGACCCTTAATATACGAAAGGAATAAAGGAACTCTTAAAACCCTGTTTTTTTTCTTTTAAACGGTAACGAAATTTTTTACAACCCGGAATATTGAGGACCTCCTTGAGCAACATTGAGTGATTTTTCAAATATAGTGAAAGAGTGTGAATTGTCTTGTAATTTTACCTCAAAGTCCTTGAATCTCAATAAAAGTTATGTTTCGGACTTAATATTTCCATCGTATGACAAAGAAATCTGACTATGATTAATTCCTAATGTGTCTATGAGTGGTTTTAAGATACCCTAACTCCTTCATTGTATGAAGTCAAGGTTACATCACTGATGTGTATTAAAAATATTGTTTGTTTTTTTTAATTTTTCAAATATCTAAGTACTCCATTATAATGCCAAATGGAGTTGACACCAGTTTGAATGTTTCATGAAGTATACCCAGTAATATTATTAGAAATTTATTGAACAAATCGGTTCCAAAGGTTGTACCTGAAGTCTGCAAACATCAATTTGTACACGAAACATAAGGAACATGTAACACATACTTTCA
The DNA here is from genome assembly GCA_002313205.1 of Laupala kohalensis. NCBI lineage: Eukaryota > Metazoa > Arthropoda > Insecta > Orthoptera > Trigonidiidae > Laupala > Laupala kohalensis. The sequence continues at coordinate 5,346 of NNCF01133095.1, read as the reverse complement.
CCGCACAGCTTTCATATTAATCAAACTTTTAATACATGTTTTCTTTTCTTTTTTCCTGAAAATAATTATACATTTGAATGAAAAACTTGATATTAAAAATTAAATTCATTTAATTCATATTTTACAGCAAGTATTCAACCAAATACAGCATTTTCAGTGAATTAATCTGTATTATATTATTCACTAGAATTCAAATGATACTTATCTTTATTGAATCATCGCGTTATAATTTAATTGGTTTTTCTTTTCCAGATAGAACATCTAATGTCATCGTATATAGCAATTTGAATGATCATGTATCAACGCGGTGACTTCAGGTCGTGGAGCCAGGGACATGGGCAACCAATGAAAACGCTGAGTTCTGCCGCTGTGGTGGGAGGCACTGTAATGCATTAGGGTTTTGATTTACGCCTCTGGGCCAAAGGGAGTCGCTGTGACGTCAGAGATGGGACCATAGAAATATACAACCTACTGGAACGCTGGGATCAGCGGGCGAACTCGAACCGGTTTTGTTATTTTCTTAAATTATTTTCGTCTTTCATTAAAAAATTATCTATCAGTTAAATGAATCTCAACTTGGTATGCGCCAGAAGCTTAACAAGCTTGTTAAGATACCTGTACTCAGGGTTGGTTTTATCATATTTTTATCAGTTCTGTTGTCAAATATTTATTGTAAATACATGTAAATATATTAATGAAGTATATTTATAATACTTTTTTTAAGATATTATAGGAATAATCCAAATTAAACCAATTTACTCATAAAAGATGATAATCTTTTATAATGCTACGCACGTCATTTTAACACTCAAATACATGGATGGATTTTGATAAATTGTTGTAACTTTAATAGTCCCTCGTACCACTATAACAATTCCAATGTAGTAAAACATAAAACTATTATGTATAAGTGAAAACGGCACCGCCTCTATCCGTAGGGTTATATGGGAGTTCAGCCATTCGGCTCGCAGTCTCAACACATTGTCAGCGTTCCAGTAGATAGTATATTTATTTCTATGGATAGGACTCGAAGGATAAAGAAATAAAAAACTGATGCAGATGAGTGCACAAGATCAAAAACTTGTACTAATATTTTGTGTTTTATATGTAATACCTGTGATCTTGAAAACTAAAGGGGTTGTAAACTTCGGATTATTTCCGTATGGAGCGAAAACATTGAACTTTAAATATTGATAATGTTTTGATGTGAAATATTGATAGAATAATTAACTATCTGGCAGATTCACAGAAGAAGAGAAATGCGCCTTTTATACAAATCTACTGTATAATATCATGTCAGGGCGTAATAACGTGTTTTTGTAGTTCATAGAACTCAACATTATTGAAACGTCAACGTCGTCGTCAGT
>NNCF01133089.1:0-15037 GCA_002313205.1 Laupala kohalensis | reverse complement strand
ATATTTTACCCTACAAACGATATTAACATACCTCTTAACAGATCTGGATTGATCTCTTATTGAGAATGGAGATAGCTTATTTTGCCCAGCGTTACCTGGGTTTCTTACCTAATATATAAATTCTTTTGTTAGTTTCCACCTTTCTCTACTTTGGTGCTATTAAATTAAACACCAAGAAGAAAACCCACTGAAATAAACTTTTTTTCAGTATTGAATCTAATATGTACGTAATTGCGAATTATTTTAAAATCCTGGAAAATACGCTTCACACACAATGCTTAATAAACGAAGAGTGTAGTCAAGACTTCTAAATTCTTTGTTTGTTTTTATTTCGCTTTTAGGTGATGTACTAGAAAACAATGTTTTTCACAGCGTTCATATAATTTTACTTCTCCGATTCAGTCATGCGTATTATACGTACAGTGGACTGTTCTTCCTCCTCACGTAACCTCACAATTGAACTCTGACAGTCCCATTAAAAACCTTCATTGTCAACTGTCATGCGAGTACAGTTTCACATCTAACGATTAGCAACCAATTTTAATTGCTTCTCTCCACCTTTTTTTAATTATTATTTATAATTCCTTGCATCTTTATCGTAATAACCCTTAAGAAGAGCAGTCCGAAATTTAAAACTANTATTTAATCAATTATTATTTCGGTCACATTTGCATACCACAGACATTCCAAATAATTCTCTTTTTTATTTAGAATAGATTGTCTTCTTTTATTGCATTCCCTATGCTATATCCATAGCACTGCCATTTCTCTTTTTCCGAATGATACAGGACCATTGAACGTTCTGTGATTCTTGACGTCCATAATCGGGAACCACCATCTCTTTACATCAACTTCGAACAGATGAGTAATGAGACGGACGGGATCTGGAACACGGAACTTCCTGCTCTTGTCTTAGGTGTAGTGGTACACCGCCCACCTGGACTTCTCAAGCCCGTACCTGACCTGTTACGGTGAACGTGGGTCTCATCCCCATTCAGTTGATAAGTGACCACTGGTGAATATTGTGTAGGGGCTTGGGGAGTCGGCGCGGGTGGTGCAGTTGACAGTACGCGTGCGGCCAAAGCAAGAATCCCGGGTTGTCTTTCCCCGATTACCTACTAGGAAGTTGTGTTTTAAAAAAAGCAGCATACTTAGTTCTAATATGTCTTCTTCGTTGCGATCAGGGTATTGCTCTACTGCCTTGACATGAATTTGTTTATTGTCGGTGAGCAGACGAGTATTTTTGTTGACAATTAACCTTGTTTGTTGAACTCATGAAATTTATTTAATTCGTATATTAATTGGTGAGTGCATAAGTAGATTGTATATTATTGAGCAGGTGGAAGAAACTTAACTTGAGTTTTTTCAAGTTCGTTCACTATGTTCAGGAAGCTCGGGATATAATAAGAAGCAGAGTTTTATGTTGTGAGACGATTGTCAGTAAAGTGTGATATTATTTTCGATACATTGCAAACCTTTTGGTGTAACCTTGCAATGAGAGAACAGGTTTGGATATGAGATCCAAATTCAAAGGAAAGTAAGGTGTACAGAATGTAATGAGAAAATTTCAGAAATGAGAAAATGGACATGAGGTGATGCAGGTGGGTGTTTGAGAAGGAAGTTGAGTAAGATGTAACAAAATAATTTAATAACATGAATTGCAACTAGCAAGATAAGCGTTAAAAGGAAGTAATCAATGAAGGAATACAAAAGTGAAAAGGAGCTGGATGAGGTATAGTGATGGAATGACAATGGGATAATCCGCTTCTCCAATTGCCTTAGAGTTTAGCCTAGTCGGGGCTGGGTTGATGTTGGTTGATGATATGGGTTGACGTGCAGTTGATAATGAAAGGCCGGCAGTTCGCGGCGGAACGATACTAGCAGGTGAACACGTGGCGCTTTGACCGTGAAGTAATCTCGTGTGACGGTTGTATGTTGTGAGGTCAACGAGATAAGCAGTTGCCGGCTGAAGACCTTCCAGCAGAAGTCGTCTGTATAAGCATGAGGAGAAGTTGTCGGCGTCGTAATCGAATGAAAAGTGAATGATGAAATGATGAGATGATGACTCTTCGAGCGAGTTATGGGTGGTGAGACCGACCGTCCACTCGTCGGAAGCATGCTTGCAGCGGTAAGGGTCTCGCTCGCCAGCTTGTGACGTCACAGGTAGCCCCCGTATCGATCTGCGGGTGTCGATCGTCCATCTTTTTCGATTACCTTGATACGTGATGCCAGGTTATCTTAGGTTGTTCTGGCGGAGAATCGGAATAAAGTTCAATGGATTACGTGATGCTTAAAAAAATAGTTCATACAAGCTCGAATATCGAGAGATGTCACTCAATTGGCACAAAGAGCGTCGAATCGATAAATTGATCACTTGTCCTATGTTGCTATTTTTGACCAAATCGCTACCAAATGATTTATCCAAACTTAAGGATATGACGTCCCAGTCTTAAAGTATCCGAACTGTGAGGATGAAACGTCATAATCAATTGTTGAGATACAGAGGGTTCAAGAATTCATGACACAACCTGTTGTACGGGACACTGTAACAATTTTTTATAGCATAGGAATATGCGCGTTGGTGACGCGGTAACATTACATTTTACGGGCACATCTAAAGAGTCTTGTTTATGCGACTCCACTTGACCCAGACGAGGGTCTTGTCGCTCGAATATCCGTAGCTGCTGCACGTGTGCGTGTGATATCTAGCATCTCTAAATGTGTACGTGAATCGCCGCACCGACGCTGTCAAGCATGTATTATTGTTGGTGGACGCAATTTAGAACAGTTATTGAAAACATTGCACTAGTAAACGACACTGTTAATGAACACATTGTCTTTCTTTTCATTTCTTATTTCTTGTGTTTGCGTTCTGTTTACAGAAACCTGTCCCATCCCATTAGTTTGTGCCTTAAATAATCGGGATCATTCTGTACATGCATTGCATCCTCTGAATTTTGGTGTNATCGGTGTGTCACGTTTGTCTGGAAATCACGCCACTGTTAAGGTACTGCGTTATAGTTGACTCACCGTTTCTTCGACAGATATTTCTTATTGATGGGGAGTTGCATGAGAATGCGAGGAGAGTTGCTGACGTGCAACTGTGTTGATTATGTAGAAATCTTCTTCCCTGGTTCAAGAGGGATACCGCGTTGATTCCTAACTTCAACCAAAAGCTACACATTCACTATTGACAAGATCATTGTGTAGTCTGGGCTTGGACTTTCACCGCTCTCGGTAATATGAGCATGCCAGACACTAGTCATATATAGAACATACATTAGTGTTATCTATTCCGTAAATATTTAAAATAGGCATTCCTGAATTATAGTGTATTTGAAACCGTGAATATTTACTATACCACCGTTTCATTTGAAAAAAATTGTATCTAAAAATGGTCTCTAGTTTAAGAAGATTTCTCTGGTTTGCTGGTTTGATCTCTGGTTCTGTAATGTATGTTCTATATATGACTAACTTCCTTCTGTTCTGTACTTAATTTGTGACATGTATCGATTTCTCAAGAAATTACATTGAATTTATTCAAAAACCATCACATACCACATCCATGTGAGCCCGTAAAACGTCAAGACATTTTAGTCAAAAAAATGTCGCCAAACTATTTCATAAAACAATTAGACAATAAAAACCGTCGCCGGATCGCTCATACTACTTCAGCATGAACTTTTCGAAGCTATACCCACAGTAGATAATTATGGATAATGGATAGTGTGCATCTCATTGACTGGTATGAGATGAAATTGAAAATATTGTGGTATTACCAATATTTTTTTAAATCAAATTTCGTTGCCAAATTATTCCCCTGAATTAAAATCCTGAAGATGCTGATTACGTCAGCGAAAATGCTTTCGCTTTAATTAATAGTAATAATAAAGATTGGTGATACTATACCACAATATTTTCGATTTCAACAGAAGATCACTGGTATGACACATTCGAGTATCCGTATAAAATTCCGAGTATTCTTATAGAGTCCTGGCCAATTGAAACATCTACGAATGACATCATTTGTCTTCGTGATCCCGGAATGTCCAGCGAGTGACTTTTCATGACAGCGTTTGAGAATATAACTGCACATAGACAGGTTCGCACATGGTGAAAACTGGATCCGGATGTGCAACATAAATTTTGTATTAAACATTCTCTGAGTCCAAAAAATAATTAACCTCTTTTTTCTGCTTGCTGGAAAAAGGGCTTTAAGGTTTTATATTTTTGGTGTTCACGAGAAATCCTGAGTTTGTCCCGGACGGGCTCATACTCTGTCATCGGCGATCATTGAGACAATAGGAAATTATTCGCGAAAAGGCGTCGGCATGCGGAATTTGTTGCCATTTTTATTCTTAATAATGAAAGTATTTCCTGATAATTCCATAATTCGGCGTGCTACTCTAGGCTTCGTATCTTTCTGCGTAATTAACAATTGGAGTGTCTTATAGTCGACTATTAATGTATAATGCCTCTCCAAAAGATAAACTCGAAATTTACGCACCATTAAAACTACCGCAAGAAGTTCCTGATCTGTTGCACGGTAAGATTTCTTTTTTGCACATGCTACTATACTCGTACTGTCCCCGTCCTCTGAAGATTGAGGCATTCCTCCTCCGACGCCAATGGATGACGCGTTTGTCGTCAAGATGAAAGGTTGAGAGTAATCTGGAAATAGTAAAACTGGCTGCCTTAGTAGAGCTGCTTTTAATATTTCAAACGCTAATTGATGTTTCTCGATCCATTTTAAATTTGGTGATTTTCTCAGATAAATCAGTTAAAATATTTGAAATTTGGAATAAATTTGCGATAAAATCCTGTCAGTCCTAAAAATGATCGCACTTGTTTACTTGTTTTAGGGACTGGAAATTGTTTCATAACCTGAACGTTTTCATCATCTGGCTCCAGCTCTTTTTCTGATATCGTAAAACCTAGGAAATTTGTCTTTTCCTGAAAGAAATGACACTTCTCTGGTTTAAGCTTGGGTAGAGGAAATACTTGTTTTTTGGTAACAGCGTTAAGTGATCTATAGTCTATGTATGGTCTCTTAGACTGTTTTTTCTCCCAGTTTCCCTTTTTCTCGAACAAAAATTATGTTAGCCGACAACGGACTGGTACTAGATGATATGACTCTGTAATCGAGCATATCTGAGATTGCTGTCTGTTTGATTCCTTTGTGCGCATAAGGTCGCTAAGCTATTGGCGGCGCATCCGCCACATCGGTGGTGTGTTTCACTAAGCCCGTGCACCCTAATGAGTTATTCCCAAGTTTAAAAAGATCCGAAAACTCAGTAATTAAATTTTTCAGTTTTTCCCTTATTGATTCTGGTGTTTCTTCCAATTTGATAAGTTTAAATAAATCGTTTTTCGATGTCGTGTCTGACCAAAGAAATGGTCCTTCACCTAGAAAGTGAATAAAATGGTCTTAACTCTCTATTACTTGACAAAATGAAATTTTAAGTTTTCTGCGAAATCCTTTCCAATCTTTCGTATAATTCATGAAAATAATGGTGACAGACCTATCTTGTTGCACTTTACACTATTTCGGTAGAATCCCATCCGAATTTTTTCCAATACTAATTACGGGACCTACAGGAAGATATATTAGTAAGGATGACTTAGCCAGCGTGGAACGTCTTACTGATATTGTCTCTGGTAGTACGATGAACTGGCTGTTCATTTCTTGAACGCTGCAGCTCACTCGTGCAGGAATAGCTGAGTCATTTCCTTCGCAAAACTGAACTTTGTTTCCCTCCACTTCGCAACCATCGTCTTACTGAACGTCATTCACACTATTTTTTCTGACTCTCACTGAATCTGAATTCTCTAGTTGATTCAGCAAAATATCCGGAGTGGGAGAACACAACAGTTTATTAACGACATCTCCTTCACAAACACGTGAATCGTAAATAATATTATCTACCTGATTCTTAACAATTACAGTAGAAGGAGAACACAAAAAATCCTTTCCTTCCATGACAATAGAATCATCGACTATTTCATATATCGTGTCATTCTTAATCTCTTTCATTCATAGTTCAGTTGACGACAAGTTAAACTCTTTATGTTTGATAAAATTATTCAGTTGCGCGTGCACTACAACATTATCTGATCTGCTTGTATTCTTTGCTTTCTTTAATTTCTTAGGCTCCAGTGGACTTTAAAACCGTTCCGCATCTATAGTACTGATATCATTTAATAAATTCTGAATTTCCTTAACTGCTTTTCGCATTTTTACTGGAGGTAATTCTACGTCCTCTATATGTAACAAGTCTACTCATAATACTTCACAAAGTTTCGAGTAATTTTCTTGACTTAAAGGTTCTGCAAAGTAGAGTTAACCTCGTTTGACAATGATTGAAAACTATCACTTCAGTTGCTAAAACATTCGAACTATTACTGTTTTTATAGATCGGGTGATCTATTAATTTTGTTTCTAATTGTGCACTTGAGTTACGGGTTAAATTGTTTGATTTTAGATTCATCTAGATTTTACTGGAATCACAGTTTGTACTGATTTCACTATACTGTATTGAATTCTTAGAGCTTGTCACCTCATCCGGCGAGAACAAATACATGTTTTTCAACTGCTAATGTATGGGAGTAAGAAATGTTTCATGTCCTGGTGACACTGTAATTTCAGCAGAACCTAGGTTAATCGTACTCTGATTTGCCTTGAAGAAGTCTAAACCGAGTATTCCGTCGTACATATTATCTCCAAGATCCACAATAAAGAATCGTAAGAGTAAATTTTCTCATCGATTTAAATTTGCAATGTATTTTGCTCGTACATACGAATAAAATGGCCAGATGCGCTTCGTATATTGTTTCTATATTTTGAGAAAATAATTAGTTTTATTATATCTAAACCTTTGACAGAAATATAAAGATCGTTATATTTTCGGAGCCCTCCCAGGGAACACCATCTTAACGAAGCATTGTCCGTGCGTGTGGCGAGGTTTTTGCGCTATGCCGGCGGTAGTGTAACTACCAGCAGGGCCACCCAAGCCGAATTGGCCTCAGCTGAGGTACAAGGCGAAGTGTGTTCCACAACGACCTATCTTCCCCAACCAATTCCGCTTCCTTACCACCTTCTGCCTTGTAGGAGGGGGAGGGATCTCCAAAGGCTAAGGGAAGGAAAACACCGACGGAATTCCAAGGGCAGAACAGGCTCGGAAAGGTGTGGGGAAGCCAAATCTTCTAGGGGAGTTAACCCTACACAAATCTTGGTCCACCAGGATGGAGGTTGGGCGCGAGGCTGACTACCTAGTCCCGGAAAAACTCACCAGTCACGAACTCTCAATATGTGCCTCGTAACTCGCAAAATGGTAAATGACGACGAATACGGAAAATGATCATGGATATGAATTTAGGAACATGGAATGTGAGATCAATGCGGAAAGAAGATGCACAGCGAGTATTGCTGAAGCGAGTCAAAGAAAATATCAAAAAAATGGCGGCTATATAAGAAACAAGATGGAATGACCATAATATCTGGAATACCAAGGAACATACAATCTTCAGTAGAACTAGGTGATTTTAACTCACAAGTGGGGAAAGAACTGACGTATCTTGGAATAATTCGAAGACACAGCCTTCATGAAGAAACCAATGAGAATGGGGAAAAATATTAATCTAGCATCGGGTCATAATATGATAGTCAGCTCGACATGAAGATGGAAAAAAAGTGTCATCTTCCCAATATATAAGAAAGGAGATAAATTAAACTGTCAAAAATACCGTGACATCTTATTACAATGTAATGCATCTAAAATCTTCACAAGTATCCTGAGGGACAGAATTGAATAACGAGCCAAGAACGTAATAGGGGAGTACTAAGCTGCTTTCAGAAAAGGAAGACCAACGGTAGGTCAATTATTTACCATTAGGCAAATCATGGAAAAATGTGGTGAATTTAGTATAGATGTTTACCAAATTTATATGGACTATAAGCAAGTTTACGACTCTGTATTCAGAAGTAGCATCAGGAAGATTCTACAACACCTGGGCCTATTGGAAAAACTAATAAGGTTTGTAAATGTTACAATCATCAACAACACTGGATGTGTGAAGATGCAAACTGAACTGAGTAACCCGATTGAAATTGCTCAAGGATTAAAGCAAGGCGATGGCTGGCTTCCCTCCTGTTCAACCTAGTACATGAATATGTCATACGACATACCAACATCCACAGGGGAGAAACGATACAACAAAAAAAGGTGCAGGTGATAGGATACGCAGATAATCTCATCATAGCTGGCAGAAGGCTGAAGGAGGCGGTAGATACCCTAATCGAGATAGATCAAAAAAAAAGTAATGCATCAAATAAATGAAGAAAATACTAAAGTGTTGATACAGACAAAGAATTGGCCCACATCCAGACATGTTGAGGCAGCAGACTATAAATTTGAAAGAGTAAAGAAATTCTGCCATCAGCAGTGCAATGATCTCTGAGAACAATGAGGAGATGGAAGAGATCCAGAATATAATCCTTTCAGTTAATAGAGCGTATTTCTACCTCCTCCCATTCTTGAAATGTCGTGATGTACACAAGAAAACCAAACTTACGTTCTATAAAACACTTATTAGACCAGTGTTGTCTTACGGCTGTGAGACATGGACGTTGTTCAAATCTACAGCTAACGCCCTCGACCTATTCGAAAGGAAAGATATTCGACGAATAATGTGCCCAATGAAAGACGGGGACCGGTGGAGGCAAAGATATAGTCAATACAAGGACATAGCGGTCTCCATGTTGGTCAGGTTTAAGAGGCTGGAATGGGCAGGCCATGTTATTCGCAAGGCACATGATCGAAAAGCGAAGAAAATACTCGCAGTGAAATTTGAAGGCGGGAGGCGAAGACGAAGGCCACGGCAAGAAGGGAGGACATGGTGAGAGAAGATGCAATATCCCTTTTTAAAGTACAAGCCTGGAGAAGAAAGTCTGTAGACAGAGCGGTGTGGAAAGCGCTAATTAAGGAGGCAAAGGTCCAAAGACGGGCTACTATGTCATAGGAAGAAGAAGAAGATATTTTTGTAGTATTAAAAAATTTGAAAAATGGAGGTTGTCTAGCGAAAAGAAGCGCGCATTCTGGAAAGGTGTCTTCAGCAATTTAAAGGATGTCTATTTTTTTTAAATAATGGCAATAAGAGATGACACGAGGGAAACAATATATGTTAGAAGCACGCATTCAGGCGAGGTTGAAAAGTAAATAAATATTTACTTGTATTTCGTAAACTCGTGTTAGGGACATAAGAAATCATAATTACTTAAGTTTGAAGAGACGCTGTCTCGAAATTAGCTGTCCTCGAAAATTGGAGTGTGTTGAAAAATGAAAGCCAGTTATAAACAATTTTTGAAGGAAGGAGAGGATAGGAGAAATTTAACTTCATCGGTTAACTAAGCTTTCACGACCAAGAACTCTGTCTTTAAAAAAACCGACGCACTGAAATATGTACATACGAGTATTTACTGGAATTTTTGAGAGATGGTGGTATGTTGCGAAACGTACGAGGAAAATGGGGGGAGACATTTTGTGAATATCCTTGAGAGAAATACTGTGATACTCTGTTTCGCAGAAGTAAGAAGACGGGAAGAAAAACTCACGTAGGAAGGAGACTCACTTAGGAAATTTTTGGGACAAATGGTCTGAGTTTCAAAACATAAACAAAATAAAAAAGGGTAAGAGGTCGACCACACAATTATGCGCGCGCGGACGTTAATTTGGGTGGTTGCCACCGTCTGGCCGAGTGAATGAAGGGAAGTGACACAAGTGTGTTTAATGGGATTCATATTATATTTATTATATATTATATCATATAAATTCATATTATATCACATATCGTATCATATATCTTCTTGTATATCATGTCTCATCACATATCATATATCATTTCATATCATATATATCACATAATATATCATATCGTATACTATACCATATATCATAGCATATATCATATGATATATGATAGTATATATATTATATCACATTATGTCATATTTCGTTGATTCGTTGATTTTGCTCCCTTTTTTTATTAAGAGTTTATTTCTAACTGTACCCAACCATGGCACGGTTGTGTACATTATCTCTGTAGCCCCATTCCGGTCCAGGTTTTAATCCAGTTTTCCTCCGGGTAGAGGTGGATTTTCCTTGGACGGGAATGTCATTAATACCTTTGTTTTAATTATCTCGAATTTTTAGTGCACTTATATCTACAATTTATTTTTAATNGGGATGTCATTAATACTTTTGTTTTAATTATCTCGAATTTTTAGTGCACTTATATCTACAATTTATTTTTAATAATAAATAGATATCAGGAGATATTTATTAAATAATTTCTTTTGTTAATATTAAATCCGCCGCCAAGTTCCTTGTCGGAAATGATGGAATGGTCACTTGTTAGTCTTCGGAGAGTAACTTAGTTTTTTGCCCCTCATGTGACCATACGCAGTTTGAAAATGCTTTTTTTAACAAAGTTTAAATCAGGTTATCATATTATAACTGAATATATTGATCACAAAGCATACAGTACAGTGATGCAAGCAGTAAGCGTGCTGGGTCTATTTTCTTGAAATCTTTGGTTCAAATCTTGACAATAGAAGCAAAACCACGAAAACAACGAATATGCATTACAATTATATAAAAATGAATTTATTGTCAAAAAACAGTACAAACTGCCTATGACCACGTAGAGGCCAACAAACTAATTTACTCTCCGTAGCAAGCTAGGGATCATCCTATCAATTCCGATCAAGGGCGCGAAGGCAGAGGCGGATTAAAACATTTCAGCAAAAATTCCTAGATATGATAAAAAGTTAGCTGCGAGTTATAATACTAATAGAATATCAATATGTATGTAATTTAACGCATAAATTAACATGAACAAATTATTATCAAAATATAGATTATTATAAGTATAGTGTTAAAGAATTAAAATAACACAAAATTCACGATTTAATATTACAATAAACATGACCCTAGACAAAGCCTCGAGAACCTGTATAAGAAATCCGCCTCTACCCGAAGGAAAACCAAAGCAAAACCACGGTCAGTATGGAGTTACATAATTAATGTACACAACCGTGCCAATGTTAAATACACATAAAACTAAATTAATATGAATCATTCGACACAACAATCATGAAAGGAAATAGTTTTTGAAACTGTTATAAGTTATTTAAAAAGTACTACAGCAATGGCGTGATAAAGTACAAGACGGATTTAACTTTTATTATAATTAATAAATTATTTTACATTGTGGAGCACTGGTGCAGGAGGTAGTTTTAACCGCGTATTAGAAGAGATTCAATTTCATAATATCTTTCATATTCTTGGGAAGGGAATTAAATAGAACGATTCGTAAATGATATAGTTCTTTGTGGCAAATAGTGTTTGACATTTATAGGCGATGAACATTATTAATATTTCGAGTATTGTGTTCGTGAACGAGACTGTTTCGTACGAAGCATGGGTGGCACTTCAGTAATTTGGTCTTAACATACACGACCGTTTCATAAATATAAATGCATGGAAGTGTTAAGATATTGAATTCTTTGTATAAAGGTTTACAAGAGTTTCGGGGATGAGATTTACAAATTATCCGAACTATCCTCTTCTGAATTCTGAAAGTTTTAATACTCTGACCGGAATTACCCCAGAAGGTAATGCCGTAACGTAAATGGGAGTAAACGATTGCAAAATATACGCAACGAGAAATATGTGGACTAACTACATTAAGTAAGATTCGGAATGCGTAACACAATTTGATTAATTGGGAATTAAGATTGTCAACGTGACAATTCCATTTGAGATTGTCTTAAAAATGGAGACTTAAGAATGTTGTATTCGTAACAGTTTTTAATTGTTTTCTGTTTAAATAACAAGAAACCTGGGGTAAAGATTTTTGGATACTATTGTAAAATGACATGGGCACGGTTTTGCCAGTGTTTACAACGAGACGATTTGCTTGGAACCAAGTCGAAAGGTTAGACAAAACGTTTTGAGCGTTGGCGTGTTTACATAGTAAATTAGTGTCATCAGCAAAAATAACCATTTTGCAATCTGATGTGGATGATGACATGTCGTTCACATACAATAAAAAGAGTATAGGACCGAGAGTTGAACCTTGGGGTACTCCGCAAGTAAGTGCTTTTGTTTCTGAAAGAAAACGTTGAATTATTTTATTTTTAGTATTGGTTACTTCGACCTGTTTATATCTATCTTTTAAATAAGAAGTGAGCCAATGATGTGGAAGTCCACGAATGCCTAAAGAATGCAATATGGAAAGGAAAATTCCATGATCGATGACATCGAATGCTTTGGATAAATCAAGTAAGACACCCTGAGGATTTTCTCCACGGTCAAGAGATGTGGTAACATCGTTTAAGAAGGAAAATATGGTGCTTGTAGCGGAAAAGGATTTCCTAAAACCGTGTTGATCGTCAGAGAGAATGTTATTTTTTGATAAATAATCTAGAAGACGCTTATAGAACAATTTGTTTAGGATTTTTGAGAAAGTGGATAGTAGAGATATTGTTCGGTAATTTCCAATATTAAGTTTGTTTCCTTTCTTGTGTAAAGGTTTCACTTTAGCACTGTTAAATATGTTGGAAAACATCCCTTCCGAAAAAGAAAAATTAAAATTATTTTGGAGTGGATTTAACATAGCGTGGGTCGAATATTTAACAATAAACTCTGGTATATCAACTATGCCTGTTGAAAATTTGTTTTTTAATGAGCTGATGATTCTAATGACTTCACTGGCGTTAGTTTCGGAAGTGAACATAGAATTGGGTTTGTGGGTGGATATAATTGAAGGACATTGATTTGGATATATTGAGTTCGTTACTCTACCTGCTTCTGAGAAGTAAGAATTAAACAAATTTGCGATGTCCTGAGGATTTGATACGATTTTGCCTTCGTTCAGTACAGAAATATTTTCTTCATATTTTTCAGAAGTAGATGTGTAATTTTTAACAATATTCCATATGGTTTTGATATGTTTGTTAGATTATAATACCTGCTTGTCCTTATCCATAACTTTAGCCGCATAGAATACTTTTCGGAGAATACTCTTATAATTACGAAAATAATCATGAAATTCGGGTGGTTTGTTATAGAGTTTTGAAAAATAACATAAACCGCGTACACTTATCATACTGGAACCAAAATCAGACACGTTCTTGAGTGCTGGAATAAAAGAAATATGGGGGTTATAATAACCTACGCGTTATAGAGTACTAAAGCTCCGATGGAAAATATATTCAATTATCTAATTTACAGAAAACATAAAAACATTGTTTCTATAAAAACGGAAAGATCACGAAGGAATTAATAATCAGCACAATAAGAATGACTCGTTTTCTTTTAAATCCCAGTTTTGATGATGGGAAATGTGGGAAAACTACAGGTCTTTGGACTAAAGAAACCACCCTTATGAATTACGCAACAGACCATGTTAAATTAAAGTTGCAATACCTCGCAAACTATTCTCATGAAGGTCATGAAACTCTGTCCACTTGTTAACAGTCATAATAACAACACGTTTACGTAATATAAACCAAATCTTACATTTTAGAGTTTGTGTAAAGTACTTCCATAACGNTATTGTTATGTAGCCTATTGACAATATATCAAAGTTACTCTTACCTTTCCTTGCCTACCCGTTCCATCAGACTTACTTTGTGCGTTATCTCTCCTAGTTTGCTCTTATCCAATGGTTGATATGTCGTCTGTTGATTTCAAAGCGATTTTTCTTACGAACTGAAGTCGGGGTGATTTTCTTCCTTTATAGTACGCCGGGTCCAGACACTATTGAGAATGCTCACACATTTAGGTCAAAGACTTCAGGGTACAAAGAATTTGATTAGAACTTGAGTGTATTAAACACTCTCAAATTGAGTTAATAGCCCATTTGTTATATAGATGATATATTACACCTAAGAAGTATTTAAAAACCACACAAAATAACTCTAGTCGTACCATTGCAAATATTTTCTCATATACGATTTTCCACCAAGAAATATAGAAGAAGTCTTATTTAAATGTAAATTTGTTGTAGACGGAAATTGAAGTATTTTCATATCTGCAGTGCGTTCGATGTCCTCCTATGTATTGTATCATTATAATATTTTTCATTTCAGTTTACGAAAAGTGTATTCTACATCTGCTTGGTCCATTTACATTGCTAAATATTATTCAAGCTTCTTGAAACAGTAAGCTAATGTGTAATAGACAGGAAATAATTTCCTGCGTCTATACTAAAGTCTCAAGGAAAATACCGCTAATGCAGATGTAATGCATACTACGTACCGAAAATTTCAGCAAATGCTTTGGAGCCATTTTTGAGACAAATTCAAAAGGGTACTTTGATTTCCATATTTGTTTTAAAGGAAAAATAAAATTAGATCACGTGCATTGACAACAAGTAAATTCTCCCGTAAACACGAAATATGGATTAAATATATTATTCCGTTTACTCAGTATCGCTGCTCAAAAAAAACCGACGGACGTTATTCCGAAAACCACATTTTCTAAATAAGGGATTTCTAAAACGAATACTTCCGTCGAAATATCGCTTTTGAATTTCTTCACAATTACAAATCTTTCTGTATACTACGTACATGAGAAAGTAAAAAGATACAGAGACATTGATGACATTTATGAGGACATCAAAGGTGATATTGTGTACTGCTTTTACAACAAACTTCATTCCATGCTATTTTTTTCTACATTATCTGACTTTTCTTTCAGCTTTCTATTTAACAAATTTTTGAATAGTACTCAAGTATAATAGATTTTTCTAATTCCAAGGATATCAAATGGAGACATTATGATTTAATTTATTACATGATTGTGGTATTTGCAATTACGCAATTTAGCAATTAAAATATATTATATGCATGTATATTCTATCTTGAAAATAGTTATCAATAAATATTAAAAAATAAGAGAGTCGTGCATTAAGGAAATAAATGCATTACGCACATTGATGTTTCGATAATAAATATAATGATTTATTCTGTGTT
>NNCF01133087.1:35652-60905 GCA_002313205.1 Laupala kohalensis | reverse complement strand
AAAAATAAAATAATTAGAAAGATTAAACTGAAAAACAGAGAGAGCTCATTCACAACCGCAGCTAACGCCAGGAGCAGGCTAGCCATACAATACAATTATTCAAATATCCACTATTATATACAATTATCCACTAGTAAATACAATTATTCTATTTGGTCTTTCGTTGCAAAGGTACTGTTGAGCAGTACATCCGCTGTTTTTTTTCAGCCAGTTGTATAACTCCCCTTCTACAGTAACGCCGACCAGACATCTTTTCTCTTTATTTTATCTGCACTGATCAAGTACGGGTTACACCAAGATGTTTTTGCAAATGTTCTCTCAACAAATTCTCTCCAGCAACCCCTCTTCGCTTGTTCTACCGCTCCACAATACACCTCCTTCGCATCCTTTTATTCACGGTTTTCTGTGTCCATCGGTACTACCCTTAGCTTTGCCTTTAATGTTTCTTTCTATTCTTAATCTGCTTCAACTTTGTTTACTCCAGAGTCCACCATATCATGCCTTTCCGATTCGTCTGTTCTTTCACACACCGAGCAGTGACCTGCAATAAACCTAACTGCAGTACATCAACTTCCTCATCAAGTGTTTTTTCTAATCGGAGTTCTATTCTCTGTATTTTCGGTAATATATTCACCTTCTCTTTTTCCAATTAATCCCAATCCACATTGCAAGATCTACGAATACTTAATTTTTTTCTGCTTGTTTGTTGTTGTGGGACTAGTATTATTTCTATTGTTTTATGTAACCCATCCCTGATTTCCATGACCTTCTCTATTTATTCTACCATTGTCTTCTCTATTTATTCTGCAGTATAATATCTATTAATGATATGAACTCACAACTGCTGAGTACCCACTCGTGGAGAAGTGTTTGCAACGTCAACAGCAAGGTGAAAATTGCGATGGACTGGAACTCGAACTCGAGACCTCCGGTTCTGCTCGCAGGTGTGTTATCCACTGCACCACCCTCCTTGACTCCCAACTCCGTACGCAATTCCACCTGGTCTGATCCGGTGAACCTGAGTCACATCCCCCTTCACGGGACAAGTGACCACAGGCGGCGCCTATGCTAATAGCTCTTGAGCCCGGTTTACTGGGACTCGAACCTGGGACTTTTGACATTGCAAACACTCCTCCACGAGTTGGTACTCGGAAGTTGTGAGTTCGTATATGCATCCGCGTAGGTACGCGAAAACCAGACTTGATTTTGTTCTTGCTTTTGAATCAAAGCACTGTATCATGACCTTCCTTCGTAAATCATACTACATTTTCCTTATTTTTCCAAATCGTGCTGCAAATTTTAAATATATTGACAATAGTAATTGATGATTACCTTTCAGAAGTTCACTGATCTCTCTTTCCCCCTTCCCCGTCTAAAAAAGGACATTCTTAGCATGCGTCTTAAAAGGTGATTGTCCATGCAGACTGACCATTCATATCAGGCCGTCAAACTACCCGCTGGCCGGAACAACTTGTGTAAGTTATCACACTGCAAAAAAGATTGTTTGCTATGACTGCGAACCCACGACTATTTGAAAGCTCCTCATCACGAACCGCTAGAGATTCTTTACAAACCGTCACAACCACCTTCGGAACACTTCGATTGTGAATCTTTGAAGGATTCAGAGACAGGGTTCGTTCAAAGAGTTGAATGCTGAGCATTGTTTACCGTTGCACTTCAAAACAATTCGCACTCAGGTTCATATAAATTGCTAATACGAACAATCAATTGAAATAACTGATTTATACACCACGAAGCATTGAACGTAAGAATTGCAATGATCGTTTTGTATTGTACGTTTTCACGAATTGTTGTATTGTCCTCGTGGTCATGTGCTGATGCTTTTGTAATGAACCAGTTATTCATGAAGACAGTTCAAATACTATTCCTAGAAAACGAGGCAGGCCTCGTAGAAGTCTCTCAAGGAAAACACTACTACTCAAAAGATTTAAGAATCGAAGACATGAAGTTATATTACAAGTTGTTATTTTACTTCATGCTCGAAGATGCGTGAACGCACCTAGAGTATAGCAGTTCTGTAACTTCCCCTTCAACTCTGAGAAATGTTTTCTTCTTAGAAGACGGAGTCTGTCTCAAGCACTTGTTTGTTGATTATCGTCTCTAACAAGTCCGTGGTGAATCGACTACGTGCCGACCATATTATTCGGTTAATAAATTTGTTTTGAATTCTTACAGGTCGTCTCATGAAGCAGTACCTGCACTCACTGCAAGGCTCATCACGAATAACATATGGTAATGTTTTCTTGATTCAGCAGCTAAGCTTATGACCAGCGCTCACAAATGGTGAAACTAGTTAGACCAAGAGTATGAACGACTCATCGACTCAACGACCACGATTCATCGAAGCACTTCACAAGTCTTCTGAAATGGGTCTATGAAGAATACAGAAATCTCTTAATTGCGGTGAACCTCACCGCCAGGTAACAGATTAATTATGTTGTGTTGAATGAAAAAGGGAGACGGGACCAAAATTCGAACTCGGGAGATTCAGCTAACGCTCTACGAAGAAGACCACATAATAATGTAACTGTGAGATTAAACACAGGTTGTAATTTACTTGCCATGCATTCACTTGGTTAAATGTGGGAGTTGTTTTTTATTGGATGTTAAGTTTAATCACGATTAAACCACTGAACCGATCATAATGAAATTTGGTAAGGATATAGTTAAGATGCCCAGGATGAAACATAGGATAACTTTTATTTTAAGAATGCGTGAAAAGAAAGGTAGAAAATGATTTTGATCATAAATGTGGATGAAATAAAAAAGAGGTATTTTCGCATACGACGCCTAAAAGGTTAGAGATTAGTGATAACTTTGAATGCAATATTGTTTGCCTCAAAGAGTTCTACAAAAAAGTCCGCGACAACATATGTCTATCTACAAAGGTTTACCTACATTATCGACAAAACGTTATTAAATAGGAAGGTAAAAATATATAAATTTAAGAGCATAATTTAGGAAGAAAAAACCCCATCATCAACAAATTTAATATTTTTGATGGATTTAACAAAGGCTATAAACATCTTGAAATCGTAAATTTTAGACGCATGGTATAGATTTTAAAAGAGTTTTATTGAAATGAAACAGCCGTTGTGTCTGGCCTCGGAAGCAAAAATTTGACCTGCGAGTGGATTCGTTGGTCTAAACAGTAAAAAAAATTCCGAGCAACGCCGGGCTATCAACTAGTATGTGTATATGGCATTCTTGTGGTTAATTTCGTATGTAATAGCAGTTTGATTATGTTATTACAGTTTTCATACTGCGTTTAATTCCCATTTATTTACATTGAAAGTTAATTCAGTGAATAACTTTTGTGATAATGCTTTGAGATTTTATATACATGATAAGACTTTTATAGAGTTGCTTTACAGAGAATTTCAGTCAAAGAGGTGCAAGCATCACTCAGTTAGAGATTCTTTTGTACTTGAAACTTTGTGTTCTATTTTTCATGAATTTTCTTTAATAACGTCTATAATATAGCTCTGAGCTTCATGAAATATTGTACTAAGCAGTATTCTTATCTAATAATATTTAACTGAAAGTTTGATGCAGACTCATTTATTTGTTGAATTTTAAGAAATCAATTTATATGATGTTGTTCGTGGATGATTCAACTTCAAGATATTTGTGTAATTCTGCATCCCACGGTTGCAATGTGAAACAATGGTTTGCACTTCAGAAAGCACTCTATATACCTATTTTCTCATCTTTTTGTGCCCCAAAGCGAACCACCTACATTTTCCATCATTTTTTCATTCACGTCACAGGTTTTTCCGGTTTCAAGTTATTCCCGGTTGTATCTTATTTATTGGCGAGATAAATAAAAGTGAAAATGTTAAATTTTCTTGAGGTGTGCATTTTACTGAAATAAATCTCGGAAATGTGTCTATTTTTATTATAGTGAAATTTTTGTTGTTGAGAAATACATACTCCCAATTGAAGAGACGTTTTAGAGGACTCCGCTTGGGTAACATAAGAGCAAGTGGCTCAGGAAGAGACACGCCAGGCACCGCTACAACGTGGCAGTTGTCACTATTTGAGTGCCCACGCAGTCCCAGGATCTGCGAACGCATATATGCATAAGGCCGCTCCTTGGCACACAGTCGCCGTCGTACTTCGTCGTGGTCGGATGGTAGATCATGTTGACCTGGTGCGATGAGACGGCGGTACACCGCGCGGAGGACCGGGTCCTTGGCTTGCTGTGGAGCATTCAGACGAATCCTTTGATTATTGTGTGTTTAAAAATCACGACCTACTAGATCAGACTATTCTTTCATGAATAAAAGCAAACGAAAAGGTACAGTCTGATCCAGAAGATCTTTTCACAACCGTAATGCTTATATCAATAACGTGAACGTAACAATAGGAGGGGAAACTCTGGCATTTGCGCGACTCGACCTTGAGTGGTTTCGTTGTACCTATAGTGAGGTCTATGGGAAGTTCCTGTAACAACTTTTCTATTAGTAATAATTTATGTCTGCGACGGAGAGTGTTAATATCGCGGGAAGTGTTGTTATCAGTTTGTCATCACCATCATCAAAGAAATAAACTAAAATTTAATGAAGCAGTCCGTTAATGTACAGGTCAGGGAAACAGCAATCTAAATCACAACCTCCACATCATACTTATGATTATTGTACAGATTCGACCTACCCATAACGGAAATATATTGCAAGAAAATCATGCCCATAATTTAGAGGTATCTGTAGCGCCCTAACTGGCATGTAGTAACCAAACTACCTCATAGGAGACTTGGTTCTAGCACCATTCAAAGGATAGGGATGGCACTAGAGCTTACCGTGAGATACTACACACTACAATAGTTCAAATTCTCATCATAGCGAAACACTTAAGACCAAGACTCGGTATGAGTTTAAAAGCGAATACACAAACACAATCGGTTACTAGAAGTATGCTACATGTATTAAGGTTATTTATTGTTTGTAGCTTGGTATAAATGCGTTTTATTCTAAGAAATTTTTCTTGTCAGCAGCATATTTCAGTGCGTCTTTTCTGCGTTAATCTCCAAGCCATTTTAAGATCTGAAAAGAAGATTTATACCTCCTTTTTTAAGAAATTCACATTTTTTACTTTTACCTAAGAGTAACCGTGTGTGTATGTACATTGTAACGGAAAAATATAATAGGGTATAATAGTAGAGGGGGTAATCAGCCTACATAGCCCACTCAGCAGTCAGCCTCTTGCTCCGGCTAGCTAACACAATTTAGGATGGGACGAGTTCGGCCCATTTATTACAAGAAAATACACACTGAATAGGTAATAATACACACAGCAGAGATAAATTAGATTTTAATTACTATCTATTTACATTGAAAATATTACTGGTTTTCTACTCATGCGTACATCCCACACACTTTCCCCCCAAAATCACACGTTACCACCATCGAACACTTGATTACATAAAGCGTTGGTTCACTACTAGTTCCAACCTAATTAGCTTCATAACCAATAAATGAATTACAATTTTCAATTACCAAAATAAATTATTATAAATAAATTATTTCTATTGACTGTTACTAAAATTACACCTTGTCTTGGTTCTTTAACCACGGAGCACACGCGTCTTCGTCTTCATAATCGCTCGCCACTTTTGCTATTTTTCTGATTGCTGTCAGAACCATTTACCTTACTTTTGAATGTTTGTGACTGACCTGCCAGTCTCGAAACTGCGTGGGTGTTCAAGATCCTTCAAGGGATCAATGACCCAAGGACCACCTTGTAGATTCGGCGCCGCCATCTGACAGCTGTTGACTTGTTGTCGGAGGCCACTGACCTGCGCGTCGCCCCTCGAAGTATCGTACGGCTCGCCTCCAGTCAGCTCGAACCACTCGACGGCCTAATTAAGGCACTTAGCTCTTTCGCTAATTGACGTTGTATTGATGCCCAAGCCGAACACACTGTGAGAGGATTTCGGATACTGAAACCCCTCGATAACTAGATAATTATGATCTATTAAGCAGAATTAGTCGCCCTAATTAAACAAAAACGACGTAATTCGTTAATGACTCGATCCTAGTTGTCGCGCTCGATCTCCCTAATTAAGACGATCATTCTTGTAACGTGGTAATCAGGGAATACCTGATCCTCCAAGCAATGATCTGCATTGAAGCGGGGCGATGTCCGAAAAAGTTCAAAGTGTCAGAGCACCAAAAAAACTGTAAGTATCTGATCACGAAATTTCTAAGTCTCTCGTTGAAAGCAAGTAAGATAAGTAAGATCTCTAGTGATACTCTAGTCGTCAGTGATCAGTCGTCCTGAGCGCTTACGAGTGTTCCCTTTTATCTCATCTTCACCATTAATTTTCAAAAATTTGCGAAAGAAGCCACGCCCTCACACGCATCACGTGTCACTTTGAATCAATTATTTCATTTCCTCTACTCCACGCGGAGTTGGTTCGATTGGTTCTCTAAACAAGACGTCAGTTGGTTCTCGGCGAATCAAAAGGCCTCTTTTTGAACGCAACGACGCAGTTTTCGTCGCCGCCTCTCCCAGAATCTTATCATCTTGGCCCTAGCCTCTCCCAGAATCTTATTATCTTAGCGCGGCAGCGTGTCATTTCTTTGTCTTCTTGTGTGCGACGTTCCCGCGTTCTCTCATCCCCCGACACTCCGCCTTATTCTAAAGACTTCTAGATCTCTTCTTCGTCGCGCGACCCACCTGTCCTTTTCGAGTTGCCCGCCTTGTCAGTCAGCTTTGTTTCTCGGGTCTTTGGCAGCTCACTAACTTGTTCGCAAACACGCGTTACGTCCCTCAGCGCAATCCTCCGTCGTTTCGACTTTCCCTTTTTGAGGACTTCGTTCGTTGTTATTATGGTTTGTCTTGAAATACCCAAGAACCCTCTTTCTGAATTTCTAGAACGTCTTCCTAAATTTCTAAAGTGCCCTTCCCTTCTTTGTTAAGTTTGATGTCCTCCCGTCCTGGGTTATTTTCACACTTCTAAGCTTTGTTTCTTTTTGTCTTTTATCTATCGCGCCGCGCGTTCTACTGCGTAGGGCGCCCTTCCTTCGAAGGATCTGCTTTTACGATGTTATTTTGATTCTTTGAGCGGTCACCCACGCCGCTCGTCAATCGTCTTATTTTTGCCCTTCACGCTCCTTTTCAAAAACCCAGCCTCCTCGAGAACGCAACGGTTAAATTTGATGCTTCTTGTAATATTATTCCTTCTAATTCTTAATTAAATGTAATGAATTAAATCCTCATTACAATATATGTTTTTCAAATCAAGTAATATGATCACTTATTTTCGAAATATATTTGGTATGTATTTTACACAGAAATATCTGTGTTTTTATTATTAATTTACCCCACCTTCTCCCAAACTATGATTCGTGTGTCCATTTATAATTTGACAAGTAAAGAAGAAAATAATGGAAGCAAACTAATTTCATTTTGAAGGAAGAATGCAGACGCAGAAAGTACTGATCGGCTTGCTAAACTAACGACCAAGTAATCCCCCTAACTGTCATCCGTAGCGGGGTTGAAGTTCATCAAATGAATTTTAGTTTATTAAATTCTGCTACTCATGGGTACATTACGTGTGAAATTCCGTCAACGCGTTAAAGTTCTGGGCAAATTAGAAAGTCAATTTTTCTCCATTTTGTGACAAAAAAGGGGATTTTCTTTTGTCATTTTTTGTGGTCTTAAATGTGAACAATTCTTTACGATTTAGGTTCTCTAATACCGAGTCAAAACTAATATTTAAGCGTCTTAACATTTACTGCCGAATAAATCACATACGACGCAATTCTCAGATGATTACAGTAATGAGTACTCTAAGTTGTGTATGAAAAGAGCATATTTCATTAAATGCGCAAAGTCTATTTAATGAGCAAAGTAGTAGCTATCTAAATTTTTAAAAACCCTTATTTTTTGGCATTTTTGTCAGAAGAAAAATGTTTTTGACTATGAAAAATCGATATATGTGTCGTCTACGACCAGGCGAAAATTGTAACGGACCAGGACTCAAACCTGGGGCCTACTGCATTGGCCTCAGATGTACTACCACTGCCAAAGCAGGAGGTCCTGGGTTCGAGTCCCGGTCCGTCACAGTTTTCACTTTACCGTAGACGATGCAAACTTCCCTCCCCGAGTGGGGGTACTGGGAACTTGTGAGTTCAAAATCGCATCCAACACGTAAGTACGTGGAAACCTAGTATTTCTTCCAACATAGGAAGCCGCCTGTGGGTGTGACAAAGGTATGATTAAATCCTTTGAATCGGCGGCAAACACTACGAAACCGGCTACAGCTTCCATTGACTGTCAGACGGTTTTGAGGAAGTCTAGAAAAAACATGTGTGAGACTGACGTTCAGGCATCCTTTGATGATCCTAGCGTCTTCAAAGAGTTTGTGGACTGTAAAACCATTACACGAACCAAGTTCAAATAAATTTCAAAGAAGTCAAATATCAACTTACAAAACTATGACTAACCAGGTAGTTAAGTCTTCCGGGAAACGAACTTCCCGAAGTCAATCTAGAAGTCATCCTCGGCAGAAAATTTCTGGTTCACCAAAGTCCCACAAAACTGATTCATTAAAATCAAATTGTGATCTTAATGAGACAACTTCCCGTAGTCAGCCACGATTTTTTATCTTTTTCTCGTTCACCAAGAGGTTAAAAATGCTAAACATTCAATGTCTGACAGTGATCTAGTTTCCTGCAATGATGACGGCAACTCTCGCGGGAAAACGACTAATACAAATTCTGACTTAATAGTCAGTAAGAGAAAGTAGTTCGTCTCCAGGAGACCCATCTCTTTCCGAAACACTCTTTCTCCCCTCGTGGATATACCAGTTATAGGGCGAACTTAGAAGACGGTCTTCTAAGTCCGCCCTATAACTGGTGTACACACGGTGGTGTCGCTGTGATCGTAAACGCTTCAGTCCTTGCCCTAGAAGTATGCATTACCAGCGTCTTTCAGACTGTATGAATGAGGGAGAACCTCCCATCCCTTACATTTACGGTATGTAATATTTATATTTTCCCTGGGCAGTCTTTCAGAATAATAATCTTGCTAGTCTTATGGACCTCTTGCCGCTCCCATTTCTCATCGGGAGGGACTTTAATACCCATAATCCGATCTGCAGTTCCTCTCACAACTCCCCAAAGGGAGATATAATAATGTTTTCAAAATAATAAGTTTCATTTATTCCATTTCATATTTACAAAGAATATATACATAAATTTATAGGAATAATTCTAGATCCCTTATCAAGTAGTGGGAACTAGTACAAAATAATAATGTCTTTAAACATGCAAGTCAGTCATTAATTTTGCTGATAAGATAACGTGCACGGCGGCCTGTAGTATGACGTCCTCAGATGGTTCTTTCATCTACCATTAATGAAAGAAACAAAAGAAGAAGAAGAAAACTTATCAAAAATTGAATTTACTTCTTTTTTCAACAAATAAATGTTTACTTCAAATTAATTATTTAAATTACACTTACATAAATATATGAACAAAATAAGACCATATTACATATATCCCAATTTATGTAATTGAAAAACTATTAGATAGCCGGGGTATAGAGCTTCTTAACACAGCCACTCCACCCATTTCTCTATAGCCTCCCAATCTTAATCGCTACTCAAAATAGGTATCTGCGCTTCCTCTCTTTCCCCAATCTAACTGGGCTTTTCTCGATGATCTGAATGTGAGTGACCACTACCAGTTTCTTGTGCGTATAAACGTTTTGGCCAAACTTAAGAATATGGTCCCACAAGGGTTCGAAAAAAATAATTTATGTCGTAATACTACAAATATTATTGCGGTTCCGAAAATATAAACCGTATTCTTCGCTTTTCATATTTACGATAGTTATAAAGAAATATTGTTCCGCACTATTTTCTTCTCTCCGCCATCGTTTATGTTAGTATGTTAGGGAATGATAATTATAAACAATTGTTCGGTCACAGTCGGCGATGTTAGATTTGTTAGACCCGGCGATTCCATTTTAAGAAAATCTGTTGTGTGAAGATGGAGGCGATGGTGGAGGTAGCAGCACTCGCAGTAGGATATAAGAAGAATAAGGTTAGGATAGGACGATAATGTTAAATTTGTCATAGAAAAAGGGATTTTTTTTCACATAAAATGATTCAATTTGTAATTTCCGAGAACAAAGTCCATTCCAGAATCATGGCAAAGAAAAGCCGTTTTTCGATATCTCATCTGGATATTTTTCTACGGCGTTGGACCATATAGTTAAGTTGGTCCAACGTTTTTTGTCCCTCCGTAACTCACCCCTCTCAGTGGATATTGAAATATGCAGACTAGAATTTCTTTTCATTAATTTTGGTATATTATACACTTTACTGAAGCATCGCTTTCTCATGTTTTCCTTCTTCCAATTATACCCCTATATCTTGTTTAATTATATTCCTTAACATTCCGACTTGTGTTACAAAACTGCAAAATTTCATGTACCTCTCATTTGTCTTTGTCTTTCCTGCCGCATCGTTCAATTCAAAATCTCCCATCTTCCTACGAAAGTCAAATAGTGAGCTCGCTCTTGCCCATAAAGTATACAGTCTCACGACTGATGATCCAAAGTGTATTCGTCTACTACACACACACAATTCCGCTGTTCCTTCAACCCTCGTTCCTGCAGATATGCATTGAAATTCCCATGCCCGGTGATATTCTTGGATTTACATGTAGATTTAATTTCAACCATTTCTTGTTTTTATGTAGAAAGTTCACCTATCGAATGTATTTTTGCGTTAACCTTCCCCCGTTACTTACAGTCCATCGCACCAGCCATGAATCCATTAACTTTCACCGTGTTCCCTTTTCTTCTCGTCGTACTACCTCCCCATTTATAATAATTTTATTTTCGTAATATGGAGATTAGTGGCAGTGTATAATTTCCAAGGTGTGTGTCAAAATCGTTCTGTATGCTCCCCCAACTTTGAGCAAACACGCACGTTGAACTTGTTTTAACTTTCGTTTGCTTAAACGATAATCCTATGCGAGCATATTATTATAGACAATCATTTGTGTTAGTTTATCACTTTATTAGTATTCACTAACATCTGTCCAACGATTCGATGCTGGTTAGCATCTTCTTCAAGGTCGCTATAATTTCAGATACAAAGTCTGAATTACATAAGATTTACAGAATAATCAAATACACGACATTTCCAATTTATACAATATAATCAAAATAATTAAAAGATATTAGGCAACATGACAATGACATATAAAAAAGAATGAGGTTCTTCTTAAAATACATATTTGTGAGTCATAAATATTTTACATTATTACACTCTCAATGTCACATACCTGTTAAATTATTTATAATGTTCCAAATTACTCTACAATTCTCCATTCATCCAAAACAGTACACATAAACATCAACTTTATAAAACATAACTAGTGAACATAAATTCACCTTGTCAGAAACATTCTCCATAACGGTATGATTAGAACTAAAATCTTTCGTGTTTCGAATGCACGTAACAGCTAAGATTTAATCGTGCCAACTCTGAACAGTGAAATAAGGTACCAATATACGCAGTATAAAATTCTTATAGCTAACGATATTGTTCATTCGCATTCTTATAATCGTGTAATGTAACAGCAACTTTCAAGCAGTTGTGCTTGGCGTCATAGTGAAGCGCCACTTCAGGTTTCACTTGGCAGGTAACTGGCCATAACCCGTGATAGTTAAGTGACGCCGCCGTTGGAGTGCGCTATTACAAGTGTGCCCTTTGTGCCATTTCTGAAGACCCTGTTTGCACGGTAAAGGACACTGCTAGCCACGCTGCAGTGGCGTCGCCCCAGTCAGTAAGTACGTCTCTAAGCAGGAGGGAGAGCAGTGTGATGCGTGTGCGTGCAAGGTTGCGCGCTTAAGAACATGGTGTTGTGCCCACTAGCATATATTTGGGCATGCATATACATATTCAATGGCATCCAGTTGATACAGCTGTGTTCATTAGTCCGAGCAGGACGATATTAATGTGATTAATCGCAACATATGCCTTGTGAGTGCATTCGAATCTTTGTTGTGGCTACGAGGGTGCCATGTGACCGGAGTGTTTTCATCTTTGTGGCAAATCTAATTATTAGCCACATAAAGGACCGCCGCTTTAAGGTTTGCTTATCATATATTAACATCAGTCAAGAGGAATTGATTGGGATCGGAAAAGACTGGTCAATTTGGGACATTGCGAGCAAGGCAGACCACGTGCTCGCTACACATAGCAATCATTTATTGCTATAAATGAAGGGATCATATATCTCTGCATCATGGCTTATCGTCAATTACGTAATGTACTGCCATTTTCATTTGGATCCATGTATTTTTCTTGTTAGATTTAAGTTTGTAGTATTAAGCATGGTGTATCAATGTTAATTTGTATTTCAGTGTTATTTCGAGATGTTGTATTTAGCATTTCCTCTTTAAGGATCAAATATATCATCAGTATTACGAAGAATATATATTATTTTCTCTTATTAATGCCATTTATGTTCTTTTCCTGGTAGCTATCACGGAGTCGGATTTACAACCCGGCATTTACAAGGGCAGCGTCCCTGTAAATTACTTCGTGTTAGGATTGACAACACAAACCACAGGCATATCATGAATTTGCCCTCCTAACAGATATATTATTAATACAATAGATAACAAAAGTCACTGTACATTAAAAAAATAATAGTAAAAATTATTGTACATATTTCTTCCGTGTACCCTACACATGGAGAATATATGTGATAACTTTCGGTCAGGTGAAAATGGCGACGAACCGGGAATCGAACCCGGGACTCCTGCTTTGATCGCAGGGGTGTTAACCACTACACTACCCGTTCGCCTTCCACAACTGTACACCATTTCCACTCAGACCTAAGCCCCGGAAGACCTGAGAGACATCTCCATACAGAAGATAAGTGAACCAGGCGGCACACAATGCTGTGTGCACTTTATTAACGGTTTCACACGTACCTACGTTTTAAGGTTCGTTGTGTACATATTTCTTCCGTGTACCGCGTAGGTACGTGTGAAACCGTTAATAAAGTGCACACAGCATAGTGTGCCGCCTGGTTCACTTATCTCCTGTATGGAGATGTCTCTCAGGTCTTCCGGGGCTTAGGTTTGGATGGAAATGGTGTACAATTGTAGAAGGTGAACGGGTGGTGTAGTGGTTAACACCCCTGCGATCACAGCAGGAGTCCTAGGTTCGATACCCGGTTCGTCGCCATTTTCATCTGACCGAAAGTTATCATAAAAAACATTGTCATAGTCATTGGTAAAAATGTTGGTTTCAATTTGTGAGTTGACATTGAGAGTTATTTTTATGTATACAGATTCTGATATTAAGTGCTTAAGTGTATTATCCTCATAGTCTACTATTTTTGTTCTTTCAAAGTCCATAATATGACTGTTCATTTTACAGTATTTTATTATTCCACTGTTCATATCTTTTAATGTTTAAAATTTTCTTTTATGTTCCATAATCCTGGTGCTTAACATGCGCTTGGTCTGACCAATGTATACAATGTTACAGTTCATACATGGAATATAATATACTACATTATTTCTTTTTTCTCTTGTAATGCTATCTTTGAAGTTCTGTTCAATTTTAGATTTGTTAATAAATCAATGTAGAATCTTAAACTCAGAGTTGCATAATTTTCTCGTATCATAACTTATTTTCTTTACATATGGTATTACTATAATATCATTATAATTAATTAGATTCTCATTTCCATCCAAATTATTTCCATTAGTATTCAGTTAATTAATTTTATTGATTTCAAAATTATGGATTCTTGTAAGTCTGTTTATTAGGTTTGGAGGGTAATCATTTTTAATCTGTAACTCTTTAACCTTTTTAATATTAGAATTATAGAATGTTGGATGTGAAAGTCTATGTACTTTTTTAATCAAACTATTAATATTGTCCTTTTTTATAAAAAAGGGGTGATTCGAATGGTATTGAGTAACCTTCTAGATGCTATTGGTTTACAATACCAATTAGTTATTATTTTACCTTTGTTATTAATTATTGTTAGATCCAAAGAATTAAGTTTTCCATCATTCTCATACTCAATTATGAAATTTATATCCTCATGATAAGTAGTAAATGCTTTGTATAAAACCATTATCTTTTTCTTCTATAATTACAAATGTATCATCAACATATCTAACATACAGCAAACAGTTGAAATTTTGTAAACAATTATTTTAAAGGCTTCTTGTGACTAGCTCACAGATCAGGTTGGACAGTATTCCTCCAATTGGTACACCTTTATTCTGTTAATAGATCATATTACTGAACTTGAACATGGTAGTGTTCAGGATGAAATTTAAAATCCTAATAATTGCATCTATAGGAATTTTCATTGTAGATCTAGCTTTCAGATCTTTAAGATAAGATGTGATAACTTTAATCATTAAATCATGAGGCATAGATGGGTACATATCTACCACATCCATAGAGATCGTTCTATAATTCTCTGGAATATCCGTTATCAATTAAATTTATCATTTGTAAGCTATTATTAATTGAGTGATTTCCTCCAATGTCTTTTAAAGGTTTAAGAATATTAATAAAAAATTTAGAGATATTATATGTTGGACCATTAATTGATGAAATTACTAATCTAATGTGACAACCTTCCTTATGGACTTTGACCAAGCCATATGCTAAATTAATTTGTGCATTACTTTGATATAGTTGTTTATATTGGTATGATGACATTATATTCAGGTTTATCCAATCTTTAAGGATTTTTTGAAGTTGTTTCAATTTATTTTGAGTTTCATCTTTTTGAACTTTACTATATTTATCCTCATTCGATAAGATATTCTCAACCTTGTTAAAGTAATCAACTTTGTTCATTATTATTGTTTTATTCCCTTTATCACTTTTTACACAAATTACATCTTTGTTCTTTTAAAAAAAAAAATTAGTTGTGTTTAAGTCATTACAAATAATTTCATCTTTTTTCGAACCATCTTCAGTAGGTGAAGCATTTATACAAGACACTACTAACAGCTTTTCTAAATTTAGTTTTCTTATTATTATTATTACAATTGCTAATTCAATATTAAAAATCTTTAATACACCCAGTTGCAATTTTTTAGAATCATCATTAGTTGGCACATAATTGAAATTATTCCCTCCTCAAGGGTCCTACAAACAAAGTCACAGATGGTTTTGTCTGATACGTTTACAACAAAATCTTTCTCTATGTGAATTTTGGAATAATCATAGTTATTGTATAAATTATATGAGTTTCTCCTTATGTTTCTCATTCAATTCAAATACCAAATTATTAAGTCTTATCTTCTGTGTTTCAAAGAATATGGATTTAAGGTCATTTCTCAAGCAAAACACAATGTTCAATTCTAATTAACTTACCTCTTTTGAAATCAACTCTGGCTGGACAAAACTATCTCTAATCAAAAGTTTCAGATTTTTCATCAAGTATTGGAAATTGAACTTTAAATGAGTTTTATACAGTATATTATTATTCAACTTCAAAATCTTTCTATGGTTAAATTGAAGGAAATTACGAACCACTTTGTAGTTCATGCATTGAATCAAAAATTTCAACATCAAATCAATTTTCAATAACTTATTACTTACATTCATCCATCGTTTCAGGTATAGTGCAATGAAAGTTGGTAATGTGGAATAAAAACTCTTCGGTTCTTGTAAATCTCTTCGAGGTAATGATACTATTGCCATCTTTTCGCATAAGTATGGTATACTTCATATTAATTTAGATTTAAATATTGATTATATTCTGATCGTCTTGAACTGTGTTTGTTTAAAGGATAATCCTATGCCAGCATATTATTATAGACAATCATTTGTATTAGTTTATCACTTTATTAGTATTCACTAACATCTGTCAAACGTTTTTATGCTGATTAGCATCTTCAGGGTCGCTATAATTTAATATACAAAGTCTAAATTTCATAAAATTTACAGAATAATCAAATACACAATATATACAATTTATACAATATAAGCAAAATAATTATAAGATGTTAGGCAACATGATAATGAAATATAAAAAGGGAATGGATCGTTCTGTTTTCTATGTCATTGTTATGTTGCCTAACATCTTATAATTATTTTGATTATATTGTATAAATTATAAATATCGTGTATTTGATTATTCTGTAAATCTTATGTAATTCAGACTTTGTATATTAAATTATAGCGACCCTGAAGAAGATGCTAACCAGCATCGAAAAAGGTTGGACAGATCAGAATATAATTAATATTTAAATCTCAATTGTTTGAACTTTCGTTCCATATACTGATATGCAACCCTATGTATCCAAGCCATACTGCCATACTGCAGGTTAGTATCGGGCGTATTGTTCCGTTGTATAAGAGCACCTTATCGTGCTGATATTATCTATATTATATTTTGTAATCCCGACTCTCATTAATCCACTATATACCCTCTTCAAAACTCATTGCTACCATTTCTATATGGTCCGCAAACCAGAGGCAATCATAGAGTAGTAATCCTAGAAATTTATGTTTTCGCACTATTTACGCTTTGTCCATACAATTTTAAACATGTATTTCGCCTATTGTCTTTACTATGACCGAACCACATTGCCTGTGTTTTCGCGGTTCAAAACTTGAGTCTGTACGCACCAGTTATATTCTCCGATGTGTCAATGACCTTTTGCTCTTCCTCTTGTAACCTCAATCGACTATCTGCTTCCACCATCAAATTCATCAGCATAATACACATGCAAATTTCATTTGTGAGTTCAAAGGTTGTCATAAGATCATCTCTTCTTAAGACATGGCAAGCCGAAGGGCAAACTTGCGCCTTCAAGCTGAGGAAGGTAAAAGACTCCGTTAAGACCTAGTCGTCATCATCCGTCGTGCGAACAGACGAGAAGAAGCGATCCTTACACGTCTTCGTATCTTACCCATGGTCATCTCTTGCACGGTGGATCTCCCAATCTGTGAAACTTGCAACACTAACATTTGCCGTGGAACACTTTCTTCTGGAGTGTCTCAAATATAGTACCAGCTGCCGACGACACAATTTACCCAACAGTTTGGACGTTATGTTTGGACGTTATGAACCAATTTTTATACGCCTTTTTTTAGATTCCTTCAGGAATGTGCCCTCTAGAACAGTAACTGATTTTTATTCGTATTTCATTACTCAAATCCATAAACGAAACGGGGTTCGTCACACAAGTTCTCGGGAGGGTTTCGATTTAAATCTTTTTTCCTCTTTTCTTTAAATTTACATTTCTCTCTCTTTAAATTTACTTCTTTCTTAGTTTTCGGTTTTTATAATGTTTTAGGAAACTGCTGTCTCTCTTTTTTCTCGCCTTTTCATGTTTGGATATATTATGTCAGGAGGGTTTTTAGTGGGTATGGTTTAGTCATTCGGCGAGACCCACACGCAGTCATGTTGGCTCTCCTTAGTGCGTAACAGCATTTTCCCTACTTGTACACAAATTTTAGGGCTCTAATGACCTCGATGTCGGCGAGCCATAAAGCCCCAATAAAAAAGGGGTTTGCTTCACGAGATCGTTTAAATTCAGAAATCACTAAAGGGCGTTGAATCCACTTCGATGAAATTAACTGTGCAGTACAACCCCTGGAATTTAAGTCCGCAGCATTATCCTGACTTGAACAATGATACTAATCAGGCTTCTTCGTCAGGTTTCAAACTCAACCACTTTATTTTTCACAAATGGATAGTTTTTTATCATCTGCCTGTTTCAACCATGATAATTATATGGAGTCAGGTACATTTAAAATTGAGATACAAGGAAGAACACATTTTATCAAAGAGCAATGCTGAAAGACCAAGAGTGAGAATCTCCTTACTAGGGAAAGAGTTAGGAGTTAAAGGGCATACTTTCGACTTGCTAACAAAATTTCGGGTAATTCCTATCCCAATTCAGCTTGGCTGCCCATAAGTTTTATATAAATATTTTAAAGGTATTAACAAACAGAGCGTGCAAACTCAAAGGTGTATGTATTCGATGCTACGTTAGATATTCACAAGGATATAAATATTTACTCATAGATAAGAAAAGCCGTTGGCAAGCAAATGAAGTCAAAAGAATAGAAAGGATTATGAAAGCAACAAAGGGAAACGCAGTCTGGGAAACACTCAACGCGATAAAATCTTCAACGAGGGAAAGAGGTAATACAGGGTTGGGCAGGGAGGTATGGATGATTTGAAATAACACTTACACTCTCATTTTTAAACGAAACTCAAAATTTATTTTTTTAATGTGTACCTTAGATGTTGCCATTACAAAAATTAAATTAAATTAAAATTAAATTAAAGAGGAAAAAATTGAAACATTGATTACGTACGAAAAATAACATCTGTTAAATGCTGTCCGTTTTTGTCCATACACTCCTGTAGACGTTGTGAGAAGTTGTCCATACTCCTCTGAAGCATTGCACGTGGTACTGCTCGAATT
Organism: Laupala kohalensis; assembly: GCA_002313205.1. Lineage (NCBI taxonomy): Eukaryota > Metazoa > Arthropoda > Insecta > Orthoptera > Trigonidiidae > Laupala > Laupala kohalensis. The sequence goes on along the minus strand of NNCF01133087.1, from coordinate 42,425 downwards.
TCTTGTGTTATTGTTTCACTCAGGGCTTCAAGTGTACGTGGTTTGTTTATGTATACACGTGCTTTTAGGTAGCCCCATAAAAAATAGTCACAAGGTGACAGGTCCGGTGACCGAGGAGGCCATTCCACATCTCCACGCAACGAAATGAGGCGCCCAGGGAAGGTCTGCCTCAAAAATTCCATAGCTGCTCTCGATGTATGGCATGTCGCCCCATCTTGTTGAAACCATACTGTGTTGAGGTTGATACGTCGTCTTCTCAATTGTGGCAGAAAAAACTCACGCAGCATCGTTAGGTAACGATCTGTATTGACAGTGACGGTTCGACCGTTTTCTTGGAAAAAGTAAGGGCCAATGATGAAGTTTCGACTAACGCCACACCAAACAGTCAATTTGTCGCTGTGTAGAGGTTTTTCATGGAGTTGACGTGGATTTTCAGAAGCCCAATACCTAAAGTTCTGCTTGTTTACCACTCCTGACAAATGAAAATGGGCTTCGTCACTCATAATCAAAACAATATCATCAGTCATGTTTTCCACCATTGTTTCTGCAAATCTGAATCGTCTTCCGTAGTCGTTTTGCTGCAATTGTTGGACAACCATCAGCTTAAATGGATGAAAATGCAGGTCCAAATGTAAAATCCGGCGAACTGATCGGTTCGACATGCGAAGAGCACGAGCATGTCGCACAGCCGAACGACGAGGGCTTGCTTCAACTGCTTGACGCACTCTTTCAATGTTTTCCGGGGTTCGTACCGTTCGTTCACCACCTCGTGCAGTTCCAGGTCTCAAGGAACCTGTTCGTTGAAAGTTATTCACCCACTTCATTATTGTTTCAAACCTCGGAACACGACCATGACGACCAACGTTGAAATGATTCCGGAACCGTCTCTGAGTTTGAATGACGGAACGGCCCGTTTCAATAAAGGTGTTGTACACAAACACGCGATGCTCCATCGACCACGTCTCCATTGCTACTAAAATGGCAACTCATAACAAACAGATACCCCCACTCTTTATCCGCCAAGGTTATCCCCACCTTGCACGACGCCCCGTTCAAATCATCCATACCTCCCTGCCCAACCCTGTATAACACCTGATAAGTGGTTTGAATATATAAAAATCTGTCGTCAACAATCGATGCAATTAAGCGAAGATGAAATAGATACGTGCGGATTTGTTTCAGAGTGGGTTGACGAACTAGATCGTAATATGTCATATGACGAAGTAAATTCCGCTGTAAATTCAAAAGATGACAAAAAACTTCAGGGATTGATGGATTTCCACCTCAGTTTATTAAGGAACTATGACGGTTAGATCCGAACATAATTCTCGGACTATTACTGAGAACTTACTGTTAACAGGCTCACCTGCATAGCAACCACCTTCCCTTCAAATGTCTCCGCTGCTCTCATCTTATCCTCTACTTTCGTCTTTAAATCACGTTGCTTCTTTCTTATCTTCTGTCAGTCTATAAGTTGATACTTGAAAATGTTTTCTCTCATTCTTATCTCTTTTACTCGTTCTATTTTTATTTCTATGACTAGGTGGTCACTGAACACGCCTTCTTCTATTTTCCACTCTACTGATGTTCATTGTGTCAATTTGTCTACTAATCTCAAGTCTCTTGCAGACTCACCTCATACTCATTTAATACTATTAGCTTATATTCCATGATGAATCTCTCCAGTATACGTCCTCTTTTAATTGCACATTTGTCGCCAGCACACTTTGTGCGCGCATTTGTATCCATGCATAGCAGTACATCAGTCTCCCGAACCTCATATAATATCTTTACCACTCTTTCTTAATCTCCTTTTAGGTTCTTTGAGTATTGGCAATCATAATTTATTATTGTTAGCTGCATCTCCTGATGTTTGTACCTAATCACCTGGCAATGTGCCATCATATACTGCCCTAGTAAGAGTATCTCTCCTAGTTCACTCACTACAATGGCTCACCATGTTTGTTCTAACATAATAACCCAGAGTCAAGTGGTAGATGCTGCAAATCCCCATACACATGGTACAACTCTTGGAAACATCGTATACTGAAGCCTTGTTTCCGCTTTTATTCACACAAGTCTGCTGATGTTTTCAACCGCTGTAAATTATGCTATAAAATTTAAAGCACACTTTATTCGTGCCATTAATACTCTTTGCGCAGCTTCATACACTGCGCACTCCTTTCTCATAATACTATGGTCACTTGCTACCCCCTTACGGTAGCAATATCTCAACATGATTTCTCCTTCTTTGGGCAATCTTGATATTTATGTCCCGTTGTCCCGTGGTAACCAACGTGTTTGTTGCATCTCGACACACCGCAGCAACGTGTCCGTACTTGTGATATCGGTAACGTATTATTGAATGAAGATCCTTGTCTACCTTATAACTCTATCGCATGTAGACCGATCTCGACATAGCAACTTCTCGATTTGTAGACCATCTAACTCTGTAATCCAATTCTCCTGTACGCGCCTTGCACTGTCGCTCTTACCGCATACCGTCACACGCATAGTCGAAAGTACGCTGTCGCCATCAAGTTCTTTGCTTCCAAATCCTCTTGTATCTCGTGACTAGTTATTTCTAGTTCTACCCCGTACATACAGACTCGCGAACGCCGTTTTCCAATCTCTCTGCGTTCAATTCCCCCATGTTTTGCCATTGTCTCTTCAAATTTCCTCTTCTATTCCTCATTTGGTAATACAACTATACCCCTGCCGACTCCCTTGTCAAATCAATACATACCGGGCTCCCTGCCTCTATCACCGTATTCAATCTCACTTCTCAATGCTCCTTTTTACCAACAATACTGTATATAACCATTATTTCTTTTCTCATTTTCTTCTTTCCCCTCTGTCGTTTAACTGACGAGTACGATGTTTGATCCTGTGAACTTGTCATACGGTTCGCTATCTCCTCTATCCACTTTTGTAATATATCATCTACTCGCTCCAATCCCTTATTTCCAAGGAATTCCTGCTCTTCACTAAATTTTTGTATTTTACAAAGCAGCCTATTCAAAAGCTCATCAACTACGCAAATTATTGTTCCTGCAACCCATCTTCTCTGATAGCCGTTTCTCAGTACCTTGTCGTCACAGCATGTAATTCTTGAACCACATTTTGTCTCATGAATGCCGAAACCCCCTTCTCTCCAGTAACTGTCATTGAGCAGTCCGTTAAGTCGATCCCCGGTCTCTCGCAGATGTATCCCTTCTCGCAAGTTATCATTCAGCATATTTAGTCAAACAACCGTCTACCAAATTTTCGTATTCCATTCATGATGATTGCCTGTATACATGCGTTCATACGTCGGTAATTCTCCTCCGTAAATACTTCTTCCATTTTCGCGACCTTGTTTCCCTCTACATCTATATTCGTATGTTCTTTCCGGAAGCGAGTTTGGACCTTAAAATTCAATCGTCCGGAATTACATGTAACGATGCATCCGAACTATCAGCACTGGTTTGTCACTGAGCCGAACAATGAAATTCCTCCTATTTGCCTTCGAATGCCGAACCATATAATCCTCGATTTAAGGAACATAAGATGTAAATCATACTTCTCATAAACTCTTGAGAAGATATTTAGCCAATTTTGGACCTATTGTTCTAAATCACGGCGTGAATTTGTACATGCGAGTACCGTGTAATCATAATTTTCCCTATTCGAGGGCCCATATATGCTGTCCATCACCACTATCCAGAACAAAGGGCCACTTGCTGACCCCTGTGGGCACCCTGTTGTTGCTTGTCGTATAACTCAAGTCCCCAAGGTTCCACACCATCGTTCGATCTGTGAAATATGTCTGCATCATATTGAGCAGGTATATTGGTAATCCTATTCACCGTAGTGTGTCGATGACATACTTCCAGCATACACGATCAAAAGTGCCTTGAATGTCTAAAATTATTCCAGCACAATACTTCGTTTCTCCTCTTGCTATTTTTGGTACAAACAATTGTAGTGCATCTCATGTACTTCGGCCAGGCACAAACCCAAGTTGTCGATCCTGATTTTTGTAGATAGTCCTGTACCCTTCATGTTATAATCTTATCTAGTAATTTACCGTATGTTGGTATCAGAGTAATCGGCCGATATGATGTAGGATTATTGGCTGGTCTGTCTTTTCCTTTCAGAAACGACTTAAATATTTCTATTTTCCAACATTTTGGGTTAAAAGATCTCCGAAGACAAGCATTATATATAACACATAACCTATTTATTGTCACATCAAGTGTATTGTGCATCATCTCATGAGTTATATTGTCAAAATCTGGAGTCTTTTTAGGTGCCATTTTGCTCGCTGCTTCCCGTATTTCTACTGTTGTAATAATCTCTACATCATAGCTATTGACGTCTTCATAGTTCCACTCTTATATGCCATCAGTCGGGTATAATGCATCCAGCAATCGATTGCTCGTCTCCTCCCATGTTGTCATGTACCAAGTTTCCGTGAGTACCGTATTTGCACGTATGCCTTCCCAGCTTGGATAAGTACTACCACCAGTAAACATCATTCAAACCATCCAAAATATATTTCTCCAAAAACTACTCAACGCACCAAGGTTCATCCACAATAAAGAAATGAAACATGACTCCAAATTCCCTCTATAGTTGTCTCTCTGATTAAACTATCCAAAAAATTCTACGATCAACTTCCTTCGTGTCTAAGTAGAACAAATTAAGTACAATAAGCAAATATTTGGAATAGAATTAAATCTCGATTTCCCAAAGGTACATTCAAACCCCATGATCAATAATTTATAATTAACTACAAACTTATAATTAACTCCACTGTACATATGGAACCCTCTCAACCTCCTTTTTACCACGAGAAAACTAAAGTACTACAAATATGCTATATCATGCACTTAGTTGTTTCACATGCTGAATAAAGCATTCAATATCAAGTTAGGAAGTTTCCTCAAAATACCATGTAAATATTAAAATTTCTGTAAGGCCGGAAGGCCGATCGAAAATACCTAATAAAAAAACTCTTATCATAACACACGATCGAAAAGACCAATCGATGTTGATATGCAGAACATAAAAGACAAATTTAATATATCTAGGAGTGAAAACTACTTCCATGGTACGAAAACGCTCTTTCAACAAAAATGTATGTACATGTAGTTATATAGTAACTAATAAAAAATAAATAAATAAAAGCAGATTCCATGGTTGTGTTTTCAGCAAATCATACCTTTCTCAATCATATTGAACACTGTTTGACGTATTGTAGACTATGAGTGACTATTATTCGCAACAAAGGAGCCAATTGCATTAATAAAAAACTTATTTCCTCGAATGAATATTACTCATCGATTGTTGTTATATAGTAACACTTGACATAAATGAACTTTCATCTATTTGTTCGTTATGGCTTCTTTCTGCCAATTCGTAATCAAGCGTTGATCAAAAGATTATTCACTCGCCTCATTAGACAATTTGCTGTTGACCATTATTCTGAAACAATTAAGTTTTCAGGAGTCGAAAACGAATTTGGAATTGAGATTAGAATAAAAAATGTATCATTATCATCAATACTTAAATTAATTGACCTAATTTAAAATTTTATATGTTAATTTTGTAAAAGTTTTTTTAATCGGACTAGAAAGTTACTGTACAATAATCACTATTAGTCTATAGACTAGATACTTTGAGGCATAATACTTGGAGGTGGATTAATTACATTAGAATTCACTAATTGTCCGGTATTTGTTGATCACATTTTTCTACCGGCGTGTCTTCATTAGGAACCAGATTTCCTGCTTCCGAGCCTGTTTTATTCACTATTCACTATCCACATCACACTGTTAATCTAAAATAATTAATGTGTAAACAAAGTATTGCAAGATGAAAACAATCAAAATGAGACATGCAATGAAGTACAAATATATTGGAATTCAAATTAAAAAGAAGAAAATAAAGGAATAATCAATGCTGCAATTACGCATAGCGAGCTAGTGTATTTCGCCTGTGCTATCTCAAGTCATTTTACGAATATTTTACAAATTCTCTTGTAAACCTTTATTTAAGGAATTAAATATCTTAACATTTCCCTGCATTTATATTTATGATACAGTCGTGTTTGTTAAGACCGAATTACTGAAGTGCCACCCTTGCTTCATATAAAACAGTCTCATTCACGAACACAATATTCGCAATAGGAATAATATTCATCGCCCTAGAATGTCAACCACTCTTTGCCAAAAAGGACCTTATCATTCGGGAATCGTTCTATATAATTCCCTGTCCAAGAATATAAAAGACATTATGAAATTGAATATCTTCAAATCGGCGGTTAAAAGCTACCTCCTGCACCAGTGCTTCTTCACTGTAAAATAATTTATTGATTTTAATAAAAGTTAAATCCGTCTTGTAATTTATCACGCCATTGCTGTAGCACTTTTTAAATAACTTATAACTATTTCAAAAACTATTTTCTTGCATGGTTGTGTTGCCGTATGGCTCATATTAATTTAGTTTTATGTGTACTCAACTTTGGCACGGTTGTGTACATTAATTCTGTAGCCCCATCCTGGCCCGGGTTTTTCTTCGTTTTTCCTTCGAGTAGAGGCGGATTTCTTATACAAGTTCTCTAGGTTTTGTCTAGGGGCGTGTTTATTGTAACAATAAATCGTGAATTTAGTGTTTTTTCAACTCTTATGATTTTTAAACACTATACTCAGAATAATCTATAGTTCGATAATAACTTGTACATGTAAATTTACAAACATATTTGCGTTAAATTACAAACATATTGACAT
>NNCF01133087.1:0-35640 GCA_002313205.1 Laupala kohalensis | reverse complement strand
ATACAGGTTCTCTAGGTTTTGTCTAGGGGCGTGTTTATTGTAACAATAAATCGTGAATTTAGTGTTTTTTCAACTCTTATGATTTTTAAACACTAATTTAGAATAATCTATAGTTTCGATAATAACTTGTACATGTAAATTTACAAACATATTTGCGTTAAATTACAAACATATTGACATTATATATGTATTATAACTCGCAGCTAACTTTTTATCTTATCTAGGAACTTTTGCTGAAATTTTTGAATCCGCCTCTGCCTTAGGGCCCTTGATCGGAATTGATGGGATGGTCCCTTGCTTGCTTCCGGAGAGTAAATTAGTTTATTGTCCTCCACGTGGTCATACGCAGTCTGTACTGTTTTTTGACAATAAATTTATTATTATTGTCAGACTTTTTATTTTCCCACGTCCTATAATATAAGGTATTCACCTACAGATTACTCTCCAAACTTTCTTCCAAAACATTTTGCCCAATCCTCCAGTTTCTTTTTGCGCATTAATGCATTGCATTCCTTCAAAAATTCAAGATACCGTCTGTGTCCAATGAAATATTCTGTAGATTCTCTTGCCTTTCTCTTGTAGGCATGTCGTAATTTATTCCGTTATCACTTTTTTTGTACCATTTCCCTGCCCCCTTCGATATCCTCTTTTTACGTTGGCGTAATATGGCGTTACTCGTTGTAGTGTATCCTCCTGTAACTTCCAAATCCGTTCATTAATATGAAACATTTCCATCCTACATAAATGTGTCGCCCTGTTTTGTCTTTTTGTACCTACCCCAATCCACCTTTCTGTAGTTTGTTTGTGGTTCTGGACACGTATCTCCACCAACCGCTGCGTTAATGTTGGAAAGAGCTGTCTTGTATACACTTTTAATGGTGTCTTCTTTTCGTCACATAATTACAGTGGTCTTAATTTTTATTGTCTCCTTCATCAAATTTATAATAGCTGTCCCACTAACGTTTCATAGGTGGGTATGTCATATAAGGTACTGATTGTTAAATCCTTCTCTAATATCAGTCTTTCCAGATTTTATCATCCTATTATCTAGTACGTGGGACCAAGCGTTCCAATCTCCTCTAAGATATGTTACTTCGCCTCTCAACCGCTCTCAGATATCTCTCACCTTGACCCGTATTCGTTTAGTCACACATTGTATTTACGCATTTATCAACATAACCGTAATATTCCACTTTTCAACGCATATTACTTGTAGGTTTCTTGTTGCGTATTCTTTGTACACTAAAACATCAATTTGTGTATTATAGACCAGTACATCTGCCCGTCCTCCTGCCTTATGAATGATTTTACATGTATGGGCATATTTCGCAGTTTCTCTTTTTCCTTTAAGTTCTTGCAACGTACAAACATCTATTTCATGCTCTCCAATGTACTGTGTCATTTCGGTTGTCCCTACCATATCTCCCTGCAAATTCTTTTTTCTCAGATTTGAACTGCAATAGTGTTTTTTTTATTACATTGCATACTCTAGTATGTTCTTGGCACTCTTTACTTCACACATTATGTGTGTATGGTCTATCTTCGTTTGCAATTCATAAATATCTCATCTTGGGACTGACTTTGTTTGTATTCTTGTTTGTTCTTCTTCGCAAGAACAAATTCTTGAACTCTGTAGACTTGCATCGCTACATATATTTCCCTTTTCCCACCATTTGTCTGTATAATTGGTTATCGATTTCTAAAACCTAATGATGCATTCGCCAATACTCCTTTCGTATCTTTTTAATTACTTATATGCTCTCGCTTCTTGTACCCTATTTTATAGCCGGAGGTTGTCGGAATTCTCTTTTGTCTCCACTACATATTATACGATTGCTTTAAGTTTTGTTCCTATAATTTCTTCCTTAAAATTTCACATCCACCTATGAGTTGTCTCACCTTTCCTAAAGGAATTTAATCGTTCACTCGTACTAATATCTTCTCATGTCTTGTCAACCACCAACTCTCCAAATTCAACACTCTTTTTTCTTTTGTAATTAAATCTTGAAACCTTTCCCCGATGTTCATAGGTACACCATATTTTCCCTTCCCTATCACAACTATGCGTTCTTTGTTTTTGAGTGTCCCTTTAACTACTTCTGCAAACTTTTCTTCCAGTCTGTCTGCTTGAAGTACGGAGTAATTCTTGTAGATGAATCTCGCATAAGTGTTCTCTTCAGCTCCTCCAATTTTTCTGTATTCTATTCCAATTGTTTCCGGAATACTGGCATCTCTTTCAATATTCCTGATTATGCTACTAGCATACCTACAAAGTCCGTTTTCGAACGTAAGTTGGCAGACAAAACGAAATAGTTGGAAGAATTTTATAGATAGGACAATCTGAAAATGAACATGGGGTTTACCATAATTACTAAGTGCAAATAAGATTAAGAGGATGGATGGAGATCTCTGTTAATACACGGTCGATTTAAAAAAGGATAGAAGGAGACAGAACAAGAGTTATTAAATTACATCTATTATAAAGAAAATTGGAAAAATATAGGAAATTGACTGGTTGTATGATGTCGCTAATGAGAATATTCCTCAAGTAGCAGCAGAGGAGGTTTTGTTGGCAATGCGACGATAGCGACGAAATAAGACCCCTGGATTTGATGTTATAACCCACGAGTGGGTTCGGAAAACGATTTAATATGAAGAGAGCTAGTTATATTTATCTCTGTGTGTGTGTTTGAAAGAAGGACAATTCGCACAACGTTGGAAAATAAGTTTGATAAGATTATTTTTGAATGGGAAAGATATATCTGTATGAAACTCCTTGTCTTATCGACCGATTACATTGATTCCTACTAACGGGAAGATTTTGGATGGAATACTTACTGATTGAATGGAGTGAGAATTTTAAATGAAGGGTACCATGAACAACAGGCCGTATGGTTTTACGAAAGAGAGATGTATGGAGGGTGCCATTGAGTACTTGGTGACAAAATGAGAGGACGAGTCAGTAAATACAGTGCTTGTCTTTTCCTGAACATAACAGGAGCATTTGATAAAGCACTCTGGAGTGCAAACGTAGACGAGTTCACGAGAAAAGGGATATCCAAATATATACTTAATATGGTAAAGATTTATTTCGAAAACAAAAATGTAAACTTGAAATTGGAAGACGCGCAAATAATAAAGATGACGGAAGGGTGCCCGCGGGAGTCGGCCAGTGGTTCTTTCTTTTGGAACATAGTGATGAGTGGAATATTATGGGATGTGGAAGAGAAAAAAATGAATATGTAGCATATGCAAATGATTTGGCTTTGGTGGTGTATGCTGAATCCCACGACAAGTTAGAGCAGAGTACGCAGGAAGCAATTAACACATGTCAGAAGATATGTGCGAAGCAGAGATTTGAATTTTCACAGACCAAGACACGTATAATGTGATTTGGACATGCAGTGAACAACAGAAGAATTTTTAAAGTATTGTTGAATATCAAAAGGTGCGGATTGTAAGGACGTATTAGTATTTGGGGATTGTGCTAGATGAACGACTGCTTTTTGCAGAGCACCGAAAGTATGTAACGATAAGAGTAAAGGTTTTGCTATTCAGATTGAAGAGGATTGGTATAACTGAATATAACGTTAGACGACAGGACCTAAAACTTTAATATACTGGAGCTATAAGGCAAATATGAACGTATGGCAGTACAATTTGCGAGAACGGATAGTGATACTAAAATTTCAACGAAGGTTTCGCTTGATAGAAACAATGTCTTCTGAATGTGACAAAATGCTATAAAACAGTTTCGGCGTAGGCATTAAATCTTATAACAGGAGTAATGCGAATTGATCTTCATGTACAGAAAGTCAAGTTCCGATGTATATATTAAAAAGACAAGGGAAAGTTGTGGTGAACGGACAGGAACTTCTAGGGACAGACAAACAATCGAGAACAATATTGCCAAAAGAATTATTAAGAGGATGACAGACTAGATGGCATCAGTCGGAGAAGGGACGGGTTACATACAATTATATAGATGATGTACTGTATGCCAAAATGTATAGAATTGGTTTGTGCTATCTTAGGCATTACTAGAAAATATAACCGGACATGGTTACTTCATGACTTACTTGCAACGTATAGGAAAAGAGGCATCTGATAAATGTTCTGGTGGATTGGACAGGGAGACACCTGGACATGCTTGGATTTCACAACAGGCAACACAAGATTTCACATGAGATTTCACAAGAATTAACAATGCAAAGTAGAAAATAAGAAGATCCTTGAATTGTGTAAGCAACGGAGACGAGGTGACCGTATGTTCTAGTTAAATGAAAAAAAATTGTCAGAACGCTATGATATCAGAACGGCAATGAAGAGTCGGGACATGGCGCTTGTTACAGAGGAAATGTGTTATGTTGTGCAGTGGTTCTAGAATTAAGTTGTATTTTGGTTTCTACAAGTATATATTTGTTAACGTTTCAGTGAGTTGGTTTATAACAATATTTACAGGATGTTTTATCAGATATGAACGCCTGGTCCAGGGGAAAGACACCCTATTCGTAATTCAGATCTCCAGAATAACGTTCTCAATTAGAAATTTCGTGCTTGTGTTTGAGTTTGTGAGGTGACTCCTTACAATGGAGAGACAATGCCTATAATATACAACAGGGCGTTACAAAATGGTGTCAACAGAGGTTTTAAATGTCTTAACAGGATTACTACCGGTTGACCTCTAAGTGCAAAAAGTACTGTTCAGACACATACTAAAGCAGACTGGGAGAATAATGCTGAATGAGGAGACACATGCAACAGACAAGGCGTCAGGAATGAGATTGATAAACTTCCAAATGACAGCATGGCAGACCCGATGGAGAGCGACTTTATTAGAAATAAAGGCCATCTGACGTATGAATATATCTAGGATGTTAAATTTGATAAGAAAAACTGAAAGTGGTTCAAACCACCACGAATGCAGATTGAGTTCCTGAACGTAAAAGGAGCATTTCGGTCGTACTTGATACGTTCAAAATAGAGGTCAGTGATGAATGCGAATGCATGTAACATACATCTGACCATAATTTTTGGGATATCCCCCGTTACGCCCCAGAGACTGAAGTTCCTGCTGGAGTTTGGATGCTAGATGTATGTTAAAGGTGAAAGAACATCGTCGATTTATTGAAACGGAGAGTAAGTACCGCGTATTTGAAGAGTTCGCGTGTCGTATAGCAGGAATAAGGCAGACAGTGGGATATGGACCCGTCTCTACTCTGGCCGGGATTGGGAAACGACACAATAGCGGCAGAGAGTATTAATACTAAGAGAAATATGTGTGAGATACTTGTTTTGCTAAAGCAACACATACAAAGAAAAGGGTGTGGTTTTTTGGAAAGCTATATTCATATCGCTAAACGCTCGGATGATTTACGTTTAAAATATTACACCTTCACTAATATATGTTCTTATATGGTTACCAGGTGAATATGTAATAAGCGCCGAGACCTTGAACTAAAGGGGAAGTTGGTAGTAGCTCTGTGAGCGCTACATTCCTGAATGTAAATCCACGATGCGGCGGATAAATGGTTCTAAGAGAAGACGAGAACTGCAACTGATGAAAGGGCGACCCGAAATGGTCAGATATGTTACCTATATAACTGCTAGATTTATACAGCTGATTTCCTCATCAGACTAATAGCGCAGATGCTTGATATTTGTTGGATAAAATTAATGTTTACGTATTAGCAGTGAGACCCATTGTATACAAACACTAGAGAAGAGATTATATAAATATATGGTCCTTATATAAATACAAGCCCAGCGTCCCTACACCACTACTTGGAACTACTGTTCATGTAGCGTGATTTAGAAAGGGATCTTATTTCAGAAACTAGTTGAATTGATTAAGAAAAGACCCTTTACTGATGTCGATTTTTGATGTAAATGATTCAAATGACTTAAATGATCACATCATCATAACTTGGACGAGGATGGCGCATCTTGCTTCAAACGAGAACTGGAATACACAGCGAAGCTTATAGAAGAGGTTAGTTAGACGGAAAAAATAAACATAACCTTTGAATAAATACATAATGGATGTTCGGCAAGAAAATATAATAAGTGATGGGAACAGTAGTGTAAACATACGAAATAAAAAGGGAAAGACACTTAAACATAATTGTAACATCACACCACTAGCCCTGATGCGACGTTAGTATTTTTTGGTAGAAGCGGGATCCACATAAATATACCACAACCCTTATGGTAGATGTCGCTGCCACCAGCCCAGTTTCCCAGGCAATCAAACACGTGTAATAACAATAAATAATGATTTAATACAAATTAACTAGAAATCTGAATTTACAAACGGAGACAAACTCCCAAAATCATTAATAGATTTATAATCTGTTATTACACAAGTAATGCTACCGGAAAGCATTAATTACACTTGGATAAATTTAGTTGAAGACAATTAAATAGTAAAAACCTCAGGTTATATGAACCTTCAAAATTATAAGTTGTTCTCTCCCACAACTAACGGATACAAGTTACGACACTCGCAACTAGTAATGACTTCATTAAGACTACCGCAGCAGCCAAACGAACATCCCCGACCTAGATTAGCCCAGTCACATCTCAGTGCAGGCGAACTCTACGCCCACATAAAAGTCTCTGAGGATCTTCATTCCTCCCAATATATACAGTAGCAGAAGTCACGTGATCCGCAAATATCCATGCCTTCGCCATCACACCTTGCAAGTATTCTTCTTGTCCACCCCTTTGAATTCTAAGAACGCAGTCTGCGCCGCGAAGACGAGCCGCCTTCGGTCCCAACTTAGCGCACCCGTTTCAGAGTATCTCATTGTTCTATATCCGGCGACGTACTTCACTCATTCCTTCGTAAAATTCTTCTTTTCTTTAGGTACACCTAAATTCCAGTGGACCACGCATGGGTCAACGCCGCAGGCCACATTCTCCGAAATCAATTGTACCTTCATTAGAAGTGAAAGGTGTATGTTCAAACAATACCTCAATAACTGAAGAGGCTTATGGTGGGTCCCAAGTTCGTCGCACTTCCGTCTTAGCGCCGACCGGCCACTTTCTATAAGCTTCTTAACAATATCCGGCTTGTGAAATGCAAAGAAATATTAATATTTCACCAATTGATAGAATGTTTTGGCGCCGACGTTACAATAATTATGCAGTAATTATTAAGATTCTGGAAGACGAAAAGTTAAAGAGGTTGACAGGAGGAGTATTGCAATAAATAAGAGTGAGGATAGCATGATAGAATGTGCAATGTCAGGAGAAAAAATTATTCGAGTGCGGAAAAGAATAAAGGAAAAATGAATGACATAGAAGAATGGTTTCATTGGACTCTGAGTAGCTTTCTGCAACTGCAGAGGGAAAGAATTGATGGATGAAGTGAATGGGCGAATAGGAGGTTATAGACGAAGTAATACGAGGTGAATTGAGAGAAAAGCAAGCAAGGAATATAAAAAATGGAACACTCGGTGAAATGGAATTGAGGTTATTTTGGGTTTTAGATGAAAGGATGAACAGTGTTCTGCAAAGGATTCATCTTATAATTAGGGTGGTGAAGGAGATAAATGAGAAAAACAAGAAAGATGTGCAACAAATCATCACTGAGGAGATGGGGAGAAGAGGAATCGCAGAAAGTAGGAAAGAAGATGAAATTGTTAATAGGATGCAGAATGAAACGGAACAGAGCGAAAAGTGTGAAGGATGTTATTAGGAAAGAAAACAAGAATATTTTATACGAAATACAGCAAGTAGAGAGTAATATGCTAGAGGAAATGGAAAGAAAGATAGTATCTCGAATGGAGCAGATGGAGCAAAGCGAGAAGCTGACAGAAAGTCGGAGAGAAAATCGAACAAGTAATTATGAACACGCAGAAGTCTTGTAGTTCAAGTTATGCAAGTGTAGTACGTGATGGCATACCGAGGAGAAGAAAAGAATTAGTGGTAATAAGGATGGTAAAAGAGAAAAGTGGAAATGTGAAAGAAATACTCAGAAAAGAGATGAAAGATATGTAGACGAGAGCAAGAATATAAGCAGCTAGGGAGGTAGAAGAACAAGAGATTTTATATAGTTGCCAGGTTCAGGTGAAAAGAAGAAAATCACGGCAATGGTATTAGAAGAGGTGTCACGAAAGAAGTTTAAAATAAATATAATTTGAGTAGATATGGAATCACGAGAAAGGTTTAATAAAAGGTAACGCTGAAGATAGCTTTGAAGGAGACAGCAGAATTAAGTATGAAATAACACACGGGTAGTATATATGCAAAAGTATGCAATGGGACGAAATAAAATTGGTTTATAGAAACGAGTGACTTGTTTATGGAAATATTTAAAACAGAAAGGGATTGCGTTTCGAAAAAAAACAAAATAAACGCTTAAAACGATCGTGCAGGTAACGGATTAATGAACACCTGGGACGAGCAGTCAACTCTTGGTTACAGGTGTGTCTATGCGTTTGCGCAGTTCTGCAAAATTGAGATTGTCGCTTAAAAGATATATTATATGAATCAGTGCGCGGTCAGGAGTGAGCCGCATAACATCGGCACGCCTTGTCGTTCGTCGCAATGAGGTTGTTTCAAATTAAACCATCAGAGTGCTCTAGTGACTGGACCTAAGCTCCCCTTTCCACCGGCACAGTTGAACGTAATAATTGAGAATTCCATCACCGGGCTACCTCGACAAAAGAGGACAGAAAGACCGGCCTTCATTGTCAAGGCTGTTCTTTTACGAGAAGCAAGGAGGTGACCGAAAATACGTTTTGTATCTTATTGAATTAGTTTTTTGGTCATCTTTCCATATTGAAACGACTTATTAAAATTTGCATTATGGAATGGTGTGAATTCACTTATTAAATTCAACTCATTATTGAAGTAGCGCTAAAAAGTTCACGACGATGAAACTATTTTTTTAGAGCTCCAATCAGATTAATTCTGCTTGAAACAATATACTGTGTTTTTATTGATTCTTCTTCTACTCACTCTTGTGAAAACATGTTAGCAGGAAGCTGCCGCTGGCTGTTTGGAATTCGTTTCTTCTTGCAGTTTTTTGTGTTTTGTGTTGACATATTGTGAGTAAAAGATTTATAACATTAAAGAGGACAGAACGCCGAGGCGATGCTTCAGGTCAAAAATACTGCCATCTAGCTGTCATATGTATAAACATTACAAAAATAGTCAAGACCAGACTCCTAAAACTTTATCATACAGGAGACCTAGACTATTAGTATATACAACTTAGTAACGAGGTTGTTGATTTGTGAGAACATGTTTCATTCCGTTGTAAGCTTTCAGACGAACAACATCACTTCCAATCTTACTTACGTTCTGTTCCGTGCGACTGTATTAGTGACATCGATCTGGTATTTGTACATTTTTTGTGGGGTTTTAGGGTTCGCCGGGTTTCTGTACACGTGAGTAAAACTACACTGATCAGAAACTGTATAAACTAATCACCAAGACAATTAATCATAGACTCTGTGACTATCAAATACAACTATGCTTTGTCTTAAATAAATACTGTTTGTTCGGATGTATTTATACTCTTAAAATTTCTGATAGTAGATAGTTATTTTAATAGTTTTGTTGGGGTTCATCATATCCTAAAGTTTTAATAAGTGATAATTTATGAAGATGAATTCCTCTCCCACATACTGCTGTGTATGGATGCGAATGCAAGGAGCACATTATGGGGAGATATGATAACTAAGGTAAGAGGAAGGCTGCTTGAAAAGTTTATGATAGAAAATGGAATAATTATCTACAATGATAATACAGATACTTTCGAAGGAAGCTCAGTTACGAGTTTAACTTTGAGTACCAGAATGAGGCACTATGAAGTGACGCAATGGAACGTGGTATCAGGTGTAACAAGCGACCACAGGGGAATAACGCTTGAGTTGACGAAGAAAAGTGACTTTTTAAGATGATTGAGGAAGTAAATTATCACAGAATTAACTGGAAGCAATTTGATATAGAAATGAAAAAGCAAGAAGATACATTTCAGAATATAAAAGTGGAGGTGAACATAGACATATCAATAGATGAGCTACAAATAACGATTATCAACGTATGTACGAAGTGCCAAAGAAGTAAGACGAGAAGCGAGCGGAGGGAACAGCGGTGGTGGACAAAAGACTTGTCAGATTTAAAGAGAGCGAGGAATAAAGCGAAGCGCAAAGTGAGGGAAACGAGGAGGCAGTGCAAAGAAATTGTTACCCTACATGAAGATTATCGTAAGATGAGAGCTCAATTCAAGATAGCAGTGCCACAAGCAAAGAAGAAAAGTTGGGAAGAGTTTCTCGGGAAAACGTCCGAGAAAACGTGTTGGGGAATATCATGCAAATTGGGCGTCGATAAGATAAAAAGAAAAATATGGCACAGTGTAAAAGAATACCGATGTCATACGACGGATTGGAGGGAAACGGGAGAGAAACTAGCAGATAAAATATTTAACATTTCGGGATATAATAAGATGAGGCGTGAAAAATATGAAGGAGTGAAGATGGAACGACGAGGGCAAAAACAAATAATAGAGAAAATAAAAAACGGAACAAGTCCAGGATTTGGTGGAATAACCCGTGAAGTTGTCAAAAGAGGGTTAAAATATATAGATGTAAAATTGAATGAGATGTACAATAAATGCATCTCAATTGGATACTTCCCAAATGTCTGGAATGTTGGGAAGACTAAACTCTCCTTAAAAGGCAATGATAGGGAGCCGACAAACCCGATATCATATCGACCAATTACTCTGATACCAACTCTAGGAAAGGTACTGGATAAATGGATAACAGAAAGGATGACAACATATTTGGAAGAGGGACAGCTGTTTGGTTGGACAGTAAGCAATATGGTTTAAGCAAGGGACGAAGGGCAGCGAATGCCGTGAAAGTTCTAATGAATATCATAACGATAAGAGAAGAAAAGTATGGTATGTGTTCATTTCTTGACATAGCGGGAGTATTTGACTCTGCAGTTTGGGAAATTATACTGATGGATTTGCACGAAGTACCAGCAAAAATATACAACATATAGTGTATTCATTCGAGAAATTATACAATATATTCATTCGAGAAAAGATACATATACATTAATATTGGGCAAGAGAAAATTATACGCGAGATGTCAGTCGTAGTCTAGGCTAGGTTGCAGTGGCAGTCCCATATTATGGAACATATTGATGAAAAAATTGAGGTTTTAAAAGAATTGCGGGAAAAGAACGTAAAAAATGTTGCTTACGCTGATATTGTATAGTGTGTGGAAGGCGGGAGTCGGAATCAACTAGAGAAGAAAGGACAGGAGGTGCTAAACTTATAAGACAAGAGTTTTGTAAAGATGAAATTGAAGATATCAGGAGAGAAAAGTAGAGCAATGTGGTTTCGGTGGCCGGTTGAAAAACGACGAGAACCGACAATTAGGTTTGGACATAACATAATGGTTGTACGCAGGTTCAAGTACTTAGGAATAATGATAGACGAAAAATTATTGTTTAGTGACCATCTGAATTACATAATGGAAAAAACGAAAAAGATATATTATGGATTAATGCGAGTGGGGTATACAAAATTCAATGTTCGGAGTGAAGATCTGTTAAAGCTGTATAAAGGAGCCATACGGCAGGTAATATGTTATGGATGTGATGTGTGGGGCTTTAGAGTAGTATATAAGAACTTTGAACGAAAATTACGGCAATTACAATGTCTATGTTTAATGAAATTAAGTGGATGCTATAAAACGGTATCTACTGATGCATTAATGGTGTTGTTAGGAATATTGCCAATATATTTGCGGGTACAGAAAACTACATTTCGGAAAAGGCTGAAAGAAACAGGGGAATTACACTCAATGGAGAAAAGATAAACAATGACGATAAATTTGGAAGAAGGGAAATAACAAAGGAATTACTCAACGGTTGGCAAATTCGATGGGACAAGACATGTAAAGGCAGAAAAATTAATGAGTATATACCTAAAGTTACCTTCAAAAATTAAAATTAAAAATGGTTTATACCAAACAAGATTTTAAAGGAGTTTCTCACAGGCCATGGAAGTTTTTTGACATATATAAAGAGGATTGGCAAGGATGTAGATACAAATTGTTTGTGTGGCAGGAGTGAAGAAGACGAATACCATTTACCTCGGGAATGTGATTTTTATGGCGAGGAACAAGCTAAATTTTTAAAAGAATATAAACGTAAAGACATTTTTGTTAACAGAAACCAGGAAAAATTAATAGAAGACAAAGCTTAATTTGATTTATTTTCTGAATACGTTACAAAAGTTGGAACTATACGGGATGCCATGCAGATGGAATAGAAACAGATTGATAAGACCATAGTTATGAAAATGGAAATGGAAATTATTCAAAACAGAATTTGTTAAAGGCAGGTTGATGTAGGATCTAAGATTTAAAAAAAGCTATACAAGGAGACTGACTGTCAGTCACAGCAATATATAAAAAAAGATTACTCTTCTTACAATTGACACCGCACGGAGACGACGATGTGGTGACTCATGTGAGGGTTTACTGCAAATGACACAAACATCGCAGGATGAGTTACATCGTTCAAAATGTGATACCCTCTGACACTGAAATTAGCGCTGAGGGTTCGACACATGTTGGCGAACACGAAGGGTATAGAAACCAAAGTGAATGGCCTCTGGCAGAGAGGGACGATCGAAAGTAAGAACCAGTTTCCAGGTGGGGACGAACTTCTGTTTTCTTCTGTTAATTTTGTGAATGTTCACAATGACTTCGGGCTAAAAAAAATGCTTTACGGTCTTTATCAGATTCTTGTTATTCATCACTTTTTAGCAGTTCAGACTGGGGTGGGTATCAATTTGATTTGTAAACCCACGACTACTTTCAAGTATAACCACATCAATCTGCTAGTCTGTAAGTGCTTCCAGCAGAATTTCTGCATTCCACTTGTACACGACAGACTATCTTTCCAGCTGCCTCGCCTATGACTTTCGAAAGATGGCATGGACCTACCTCCTTTAATACATATCATTAAAATGCAGAGTCTTTTGCCGGCTGTTCACTATCCTTGCAAAAAAGTGTTGAGGTCAACAGTTTCTCAGACTAATCTTCTCCTCCTAGAGGAAGAGAGCAAGTTAAAGTTGCCATGCAAATGATCTTACTTTTCATCTCCGAGGTCCACACTCACCACGGAATCCAACAAGGGGACACCCCACTGAGGTGCCAGAGTTGACTCTAGTACTAAGATTTTCACAACGCTGCCGACCAGCGGGGATGTCACAATCGCACGCCCCTCCCTCACCTTGGAGCACAGTCATAGACGTAGTCTGAATCGATTTATCGAGGGTAGGTTAGTCCCCGATTCCTGTCTAGAAGAGGCCGAGGTCAAAGCAAGTACATTGGACAGTCACTAGCACACGGATCGACGTAGAGTCGAATGTACCATTCAACTCACCAGGACACTCACTCACGAGTCGCCATGTACGCCAAAAATATGTGTGAGTGTTCAGCATACAGAGAAGGCCAGTAGAGAAGATAAAAAGAGATAAAGGTGAAATAGTAATTAAATAAGGGAAAGAAATTATAAAATTCAATGAGTACTTGAGAGCCTACTCTGTATCCCCTCAACACGCGGACCGGTCCACCACGACATTGTCTGAATTTCTCACATTACCAATGACATATATTACTGAACATTATTTTTATTGCACAAACAAAAATATACTTCATTGTTTTTTTGTTTTTAATTAAATGGGTTTAGTAAATTACATTCTTTACACATGTTTGAAAAAGTACATTTGTTGTATATTGCATATTTATTGCTGTCGTATTTGTTGAAGCAGAGAAGAATTTAAAATTTAAACTTTAATTTCGTTTTTTTATGTTTATTTACATTTTAAGTTGAGATTCTAATGGGAAGAGATTTATTAATGAGAAGAGATTTTTAGGATTTTATCTTAAAAAGAACCTCTTTCCATTATCTCAACCAGGAACTCATGGATTGAGTAACGTTATTACCCTGGATCACTTTCTTTCACATCCGTGATTACCGTTACTTTATTTTTTATATATACATATCTCCTTTATATCTCGATCCTTTCACTTGTTAACAATTTTTCCGGTAAACTGCTCTACATTTTTTGTTTTAGCTTGACATAAAGTAATAAAATAAATTATACAAAGAAAAAAGTTTCATAAACTAGAGTACAAAGCACAATACATTTATAAAAAATGAAGAGCCACTCACATCAAAAGCGTTGAAAACACCCGAAGACTTAGCCATGCCGAGGCGGAAGATGGGTCGCTTGTTTAACATCTCCTTGAAATTAGTGAAGGGTAGCACCACTGACGCCACAGCAAGAAACGCTATCAGGCCGGCAGAGTAGGCTGACAGAAGAGTGACTGCAGTGACGTACGCTGTTATGTATACCACGCGTCCCGACAGCGATTCAGGTGTCATGTCATGTCCTGTGCAATAGCAAACGCAAGATAAGTCCATAATATAATTCCACTGAAGGAGGCCCTTCTAAGCACATTTCTCTACCACGACGTGACGTCTGCCCCACGCAGCACAATTTCCTTTCTGCACTCTCTCTTTCCTAAACATTGTGCTCAGAAGCTGCTTTGTTTTATTCAGCTACTATTGTCCTCATATTTCTTGATATCGTTATAAATAAAAATACATACAAATAAAATGCATTGATATTTTAGTACTTGGTTTTAATTTAATAAGAAATTAACATACCTAGTTTGTTAAGTAATGATACCTCCTGGGTAAAATTTAATGATTATAACCAAACTTTATTATTGTTGTCAATGCTAAATGCGTTATCTTTTTAATGTGATCAATATTGTGATTTTCGATGAGTAGTTTCTTTTGTGTCTTAAATTAACTTCAAAATAGTACCTAATAACTAAACATATTTAGCACTTAACACAAGAATCTTCTATATGATATAATAATGTTAGAGTCATATTGTAGTTAAATGACACCAATGAACATTTTGGGTAAAAAGTATACCAAAAAATGAGTTTTAAAGATGCTTATTCTGCTCAACATTACCGATCATTCATTTTACAAACTTGTGACGAAAATGCCCGATTTGGGAAACTTAAAAAATCCCAAAGTTTCCCACTCGAAACATTTGTGTGAAAATGTAATTGAACCATAATAATACGTTTATTTTAACTTCACTTCTGTTAACCAAATCCCCTTCTACATGCATTTCTTCACGTTGCGTCCTGCCTTTCACTTTCCCTAAATCATTTTTATAGCCAGGATTTTGCTGCGGAGCTTGTCTCTTAGACGCTAGATCTCTTTGTTGTAAATACTGATTTATTACTAGAATGAAGACAGCACGGAATGTTGCCAGTTTTGTGTTCTTCAAGACTTCCTTGTTCCAGAAGTAACATAATTGGAGTGCATTGAATGATCTATTGGTTGTCTTGCGTCCTGCTATTGATCTTGGCTTCAATTTTCGTATCTCACTGAAGCGATACTCGCAGGTACTTGAAGATCTCGTTCTCCTCCAGGTTTGTTCCCCTTGGATTTACCTTCCTCTCAGGGGAGACCCAGCTTCCTCTCAGGAGAGGCATTTATTATCATCCCGCTGCGTGACAGTTCTTCATCGCATAAGTTGATATTGTACTCTGAGTGCTCTTATGTCTCCCATCAGCAAAACCGAAAATTGTCATGAACACTGGTCACATGTTCCAATAGCCAAAGTGGAATTTCTTCATTCTCTCGTTTAATTTCTTAATGACTACAATCATAAGCCCATAGGGTGATAAACAGGGGTGGACTCTGAATGTATTCCTCTCTCTCTCTTTCTCGATATCGTCTGAAACTTTTGTCTCAACATTGGGTGTTCTGAAATAGTTTCTACAATATAAAAGAATTTATTGATTTTAAGAAAAGTTACATTCATCTTGTATCACAACATTGCTGTAGTACTTTCAAAATAACTTATAACAAAGTCAAAATTATTATATCACTTCATTGCCGTAGTACTATCAAAATAACTGATAACAATGTCAAAACTATTTTCCTACATGCTTGTATTGTCTTATTCAAAATAGTTTAGTTTTATATCTACTCAATCTTGGCACGGCTGTGTACCTGAATTCTGAAGCAAGGGTTTTCATGCGGTGTTTTTTTCGGGTAGAGGCGGAATTTTATACAGAGTCGCTAGGCGGAATTTTATACAGACGCCTAGGGCCGGCGTCTATAAAAGTTGTAAATTTCGAATTTAGATTTAGTTTAATAGTTGCGATTTATAAACAATATTTTCCGAATAATCTATAGTCTTCAGTAATACGTACTTGTGAAAAAACTTTAATATGTTTCATAAAATACAAATTTGTTGGAATGGTGTAACGCGTAGCGAAAAGTTTTTATATTATCTTAGGAGTTTGCTGAAATGTTAAATTCGCCTCTGTCTAAAAGCTCTTGATCGGAATTGATGGATGGTCCCATGATTGCTCCCAGAGAGTAAATTAGTTTATTGTGCTCCAAGTGATAATACGCAGTTTGTAACTGACCTTTTTTACAAAAAAGGTTTATTAAATAAAGATTCGAGAAGTTGGTAAATGGCAATGCCATGGACCATTGCAGAATGTAATAAAGTTACGATCGGAATGAATTCCACATGCGGTGCTGGAGTTCTGCAGGATCACTTGTGGGGAGCGCGCTACTCCTGTGCCCAGTAAGAGATGTAGATATTTAGTCGAATTGTGATAACATATAGATAATATCTGCATTTCTGAGCTAATAGGTTGAATGACAATGATATGTATTTAAAACAAAACGAACACGTCTTAATACATTAGAGGCTGCTGTAGAGGAAAATGGAAGAGGATTCTAGAAAATTGTAGAGAAAATTATGGAAGAAACATAAGAAGAACATATACTAATGAACGTTGGGCGGAGCATTGGAAAACGTTGGGTAGGAGCATGGGATCGACTACGTAAGTTACGGAAAAAGAGTAGGGTGAAAGAGGAAGAGTGATAGAGAAAGTAATATATTAAATGCTCTTTATTATAATAATATTGTGAGTACATATGCGGACACAAAACAAACGGGGTATAGCAATGACAAATATAAATTTTTAATTAAAAAGGCGGAAGGAAGAAAAGGAATAGTAGGAAATGTCTTTAATTCAGATTAGGCAAACAAATTCAAGTAAAAATGGAAATAATAATAGAGATAATGGGAAAGATTGAGTCGTACTATTATGCTGTCATTTGGTAAAAATCAATATATTAACAAAATCTATCAAATGATAG
Organism: Laupala kohalensis; assembly: GCA_002313205.1. NCBI lineage: Eukaryota > Metazoa > Arthropoda > Insecta > Orthoptera > Trigonidiidae > Laupala > Laupala kohalensis. The sequence continues at coordinate 18,386 of NNCF01133087.1, read as the reverse complement.
ACATTATAGCAATGAAAGTGTCAATATTACCACTGAGAAAATCAAAGCTTATACAAATATGCAAAAATAGTCAGGCATAGGATCATTTTGCTTTTTATATCCGGCGCTACAGTCCTGTGTGAGCCTTGGCCAATTCTACAATAATCCGCCATCTACTTCGGTCCTGAGCGGCTGATTTCCAGGAACGGATGTTCATTATCCTCAGGTCAACTTCAACTTCGTCACTCCATCTGTTGCGAAGTTTTCCCTGTCACCGTCTCCTTTCCATTCGTGTTTTAGCTACTTTTCTTGGCATACCATATGCATGTACTTGGTTGTACTCTAGGCTCATCCTTTTTCCTTCATCCAATTCAAGAAACATTTCCGTCAGATATATACCACTCCTTGTCTTTAACACCACACCATCTGCATACGCGCAAAGTTGCTTAGATTTAAACACAATATTTCCAGTATGCATGATGTTTTAAAGAACCTGGTTAATTGTCAGATTAAAGAGAGTGGCTTAAAGCGCATCATCTTGTCTGACTCCTTTATTAAGAGCAAACTCATTTCCTGTTCTTCCATCGACCATCACCTTTGCTCGACATCTCTCAAAGTAATTCCAATCTTCTTAATGTTTCAATGGTATTCCTGTTTCATCCATGTATTCGTATAGTTTATCCTTATTCATACTGTCAAAGGCTTGTCTAAAATCTACAAACAACAAATGTAAGTCTGTATTACGCTCATGTGCCTCAACTAATGTTGAGAACAATAAGTGTTGTATGAAATCAGACTCATCAAGTTGAATTATTGAGTGATACTTGTTTTTATATGAATTTTAAATTAAGCTAAAATAACTAGTCTATGACTAGGTGTTATGTGTTAATAAATTAAATAATAAAGAAAGTGTTTTTTACTTTAAATTTAAGATTTTTTTTAGTTCTTGCCAAATATCTGCCAATGTATGGCTCTGCAAAAAATTATGTGCTATAATTAAAAAAAAACGTTTAAATGTACTAAAAGATGATTACATTACACCCTCCAAAATTATGGAGTTCTTCGAATATTGGCAAAAATTAATAAAAAAGAGAAAAGCCTGCTGACTTTTACTCGGTATTTTCCAAATGAATGGTCTCTCGGTAAAAGCTGATGTATAACTTTCAAATTAGAGGAGATTTAGGGCAATTTTAATACAAAATTTTGTCATTTTGTCCAGTAGATCTTGAGGTACGATGTTTCGAATTATGTTGTCATTTACCAAAAAATGTTTAAATAGGATTTTTTTTTCTTATATAGATTAAAATGAAAGGATGAAATAGAATAAAAATTATGTGTACTGAATAAACTTGTTTTGAAAATTCGTTATGAAACTATCAATTGAACTAGAATTTCAGATTTCTGTATCACTATTGAGGAAACAGACTAGATTTCATGAGTTGGTAGAACGGTTAGTCTGACAGATCTTCAGCCACTGAATCGCAGTTAAAACCCGGAGCTTTCCTGTCTCTAGTGTCACTATCGAAGTGAAGACTGTTTATTTTGCTGAAAACATAACAACTGATGATATCTACTGGAACAAAATATAAATACATAATTTTGAAAGTACTCCTGTACAATATGTTCCTATACCTCAACAACAATGTCATTACCAGGACTACTTGTATTATTTTGGTAATAAATTAAATAATTAACTTTTCTCATAAAAATTCCAAATTCATTATCAACGTAATTTTTCGATTAGTTAGTATTATTGAGAGAACAATGAACGCTTGAGCTAATTATTTACTAAAATATATAGTTAAATAATTCGTTTTTACGAAGAAAAACACAGTTTTAAAATATTATTTAATTTATTTGATTTTGCCTTATTAAATCTCCTAAGAAACGGAGCACTGAAGATGCAGTTCGATAATTGTAGTGGAAAGATTAAGGAAGTTTGTGTTCTGCGTGTTTGACAGGTGCATTTGACAATGCGGAATGGGGTCTCATACTGGCCTTTTTTTCATTTATTTTATTTCAAAGAATTTGATACATCTCATATAGATCAACACACTTCAGGTGCATTCAGCCAGATATCTCGACCGCTCTTTTTCGAGGTCTCATTACAAGGCACTGTTACAGTATTGTCGTATTCTTTAACTGTTAAAACACGTTTTTGTAACACTTCTGAGACGCATTTTTCACACCCTGTCCCTTTCTTGAGAAGGCGAGTGCTTATCTTCTATCATAATCCCCTTTCTTTTTCTGTTTTTCTTTTTTCTCACCAACAACGTTCATCAATACGCTTCCCGTAATGTAACAATCTTGTTAGCAAATTCTTCTAGAAAGAGGTGTTTTTCATTAGTTTCAATAAGCTTTCTTGTATCCTTCATATTTATTGTGTCTAACTTGTTATATTATATAATGTAACTGTCTCTCTCTGCTTCAAACCTCTCACAATCCCATATAATATGATCTGTCGTTCCCACATTCAAATGTCTCATCTTTTAAATTAGTTTCAGATACTATTTGAAATCTCCATGACATGTCATAAATTCCATTAATATTTTACTTGGTCAGAACCATTTCTCATTGCGCCTTGCAAACTATACGTCATCTATGTAACGGTACATGTCACGACATTTATCCGTTATGTTCCAACGGATTTGCCATTCCTTCATTAGCACATTTGTCAGTTCCTTTTTTGCGTTCTTCTGATCTTTGTCTTTATTCCATTTACACGTATTTCTCCAGTTTTCATCAGCATTCCTCTGGATATTACCAATTGGATGTACAAATCAATAGACATGATTCCTATTGCCACAGACAAAGCATCACTGGAGACTGTCCCGTATACTTGCCCCAGTATTGGAAGACATTCTCTCTATTGATCTTATCTTTTCCTCATATTTAGTATTTATTATCCCATATTTCACACTCATAGGTGAATACTGGTCGTATTGCCCCAACATACAAAATTAGAAGGTCTCGTCTTCGTATATTATATATCTGCAGGCCAACCTGCAATAAACTGAAATATATCAATTTCACTCTTTGCTGGACATACTTTAGATATTCCTCAAAGAAAGTTTCTTATCAAGCACCACACCCAAATATTTGTGCTTGTGCACTGCTTGTTCTGTTTTTCATTCAACCGTACTATTCGATTTCTTCATTTCTGTAGAGTATACGCAAACCACATGATATGTGTCTTTTCCACCGATATATTTAGTTCATAGTCTTCGCATATCTTGGCACAGCTATTCAGAACCTCCGAGTCTGCATTTCTAGTTTTGGACGACTATCCTCCTTAAGTATTACTACAAGATCGTCTGTATATACGAGACTTTCTATTTTTTCTCTTTCCAGATCCCAAAGCATACTATCCATCACTATGTTTCAATACAGAGACCATCTGCTGGACCCATGTGGACACCCAACCATCACCTGTCGAACAATCCGTGCTGAGTCTATCTTCAAAACCAAATTCTTATTTTCAAAGTATAAACATATTATATCGTATAGATATGCTGGTATTCTTTTCCTACGCAATGTCTCAAGTATAATCGTCCAGTTCGCGTTGTCAATTTTCTTTTCGCTATTTCGTGTGTTATCCTATTATGTCCAGGAGATTTCTCATTCTACATTAACCTCATCCCTTTTTCTACTTCTGTTTTAGTTACTTCCTCCAGTTCACCGTAGTTACCCATCCTCGCGACATTTTTTATTTCTGCCACATCCGTAATATTTTGTATTTTCACAAGCGTTCTGTTTCCGTTTAGACGTTCTGTTAATTTGTCTTGAGATGTTCCTTCAGTATAAGTCTTCTTTCTAATTAAACTGGCTTTACTTTCTGTATCATAGCGGCATATGTTTCTGGACTCCTTTCTTTAACTGATGTTATTCCATCAAGCAGCTCATGCTAAATTACTAATATTCCTTCTTCCTCCTTCTTCACCTGCCTTGCTAATTTTTCCAAGACATAAATTTGTACTGTTGGGTTAATATTGTCTGTTACTCCCTTTCCGAGATCGTTCATTCTAGCTTTATACATCTGAACCACCCCTTAAATTACAATTGTCTGCATATGTTCCCATTCTTTTTACACTTTCAGTCCTAGTATTAACTTCAAATCGTTCATTCTCTCATCTAGAACATTAATCAATCCTTAGTGAATGGAATCCATTAGTTTTCTCAAATTCTCTTCTACATCTACACCTTTCCGCAGTAACTCCTGTATTTTTCACCTATTTTTATCTCTGCTCCCATTTTTATTTCTTGTTTTAGCTTGTCTATTTGTTTTTCTTGTAACTCTACCCCCTTAACATTCTACCCATTTTATCCCTTATCCTACCTTTTATGCTAGCTGCCATCTTTCTCAATTTCTCTTCATTTAAATTTCTGAAAATTGCGTCATAATGCTTTTGAATTCTTTTACTTTAATTTCTTTTCCATTGTCGTAACACTCTAACATCACTACTATCTCTCCCCGAAATGTCATAACACCTGTCATAATCCTCTATGCGATTTTTTTCTCTGATGACACTCGACACTTTTCTTCTCTCATTTTCCTTCTTTTATCTAGTCTTCCACCTCACTTTCTTGATATACTTCTTATGCCCCTTATTTGTTTCAGTCCAACCCCCTTATAACTTGTATGTAACTACTTTCCTGAACTTCTATTTTCTTTAGCCAAATGACTTCAGGCTTAACATATCCTACTCAACACAGTTTTTTTCCATTCCCATTCCCTCTACCGTTCTCGGGTTATGCCCCTTTGAGGAAAGAGTCACGTTTCCCACGCACGTGTTTATTGCCATATTTAGGCCTGGATGTTATAGCAAACAGTGCTACCTATTGCCAGCTGTGCACTGTACTATCCTATAAAATGAAAGAGTTTTCCGGGCTAAGTAGCCGTGGTCTGTTTTGATTTTCACCAGACGTTTCGGTTACAACTGCGGTAACCATTATCAATGGGAACGGGGCTTGCGAGGACGTAGCACACGGGCCAAAGTCTTAGATGCAACTGGCCAGTTTTCATAATTCCGGCCGTGACAGCCTCCATTTATTTATCTATCCTATAAAAGTTTTATCTATTCTAAAAAAATCCCTAGAGGTCACTGATGTTTCATCTCACCTATAGTGTGTTACTTCTATATGGTTCGTGTTCATTCCTTGGAGAAGAATTCTGTGAAGTGGCGGTTTAATGGGCCATATTACTTTCCAATATTTTACGTTATAGATTTAATTTAAGCCACTGCCCTTTTTAAGCTCACTAAAAGCTGCAAACGATGTTTACCACTACTTATAAATCCTTACATTTATTTTTGACACTAGTTTTGATTTCCATCAATAGTACACAAACATAAACATGAATGTAAGTAAACTTTAATAGACGTTTTTCTGGCACTTAAGGGTCGATTTCATTCAAATTTTTCACGACTGGTTCCTATAATCTTCACTTTCCTTCTTATTTGATATTAATACACCTCAACGCCTACATTTATTTATTTTTTAGGTGCCACCATTTTCGGTCTCCTAGTAAGTGCAACCCATAAATCTCTTCTTTTACATTGTTATTTCATATCTTTGCGTAGTAACAATGTACATTGTACGCTGCACACCTCCACCGTCATACAGACGTTGCCCATCCCTATCTGCTGTGATATAAATCTTGTGACTCTCCTAATTTACGCACATGTTCTTCTCGTTATTTATAAATGTCTGTTTATCTAAAATGTTGAGTATGTCCAATACACATTCGGCTGTCATACCTTTTCCGAAGCGATGCAAATACACTACATAATCTCCATGTACAGTTAAAAATTATAATACTACTCTTGGCGGGTTAAACCATTTTTTATTCATGTCAACGTATTTATCTTGAGGGATGTAACCATGTGTTTCACGTCCATTCATTCCTATATCCTATCTTCTCCTTCTTCCTCCAAATAATCTATTATTGTGTTTATGAATATTTTATCCAATAACTTTCCGTAGATGGTATTAACGAGATAGATCTATGAGTCCTTGGATTATTTGCAAACCGATCCTTCCCTTTCAAAAATAGTCGCATGACACTGATCTTCCAACATCGTGGATCATATGGTGCAAGTAAGCAATAATTATACAGGTCGCGTAGCGAGATGAGTAGCGTGTCGAGCGTGAGCTGCTTGATCTCATGTCATTTTTTCTTACGCATCTCCATGGCACATTTCCGTATCAATTCCCGTGTTATTGGTGTTACATCAGTTTCATTTAACACAGAGTATTCTCATTTTTCAATTTCATCTGTTCGGAATATTGTGTCTAACAAAGGATCCTCTGTCTTCTGCCACGTTTGCGTATAACCTTGTTTATTCCCCTCTCGTATTAATGATGTTCATATGTCCTTTCTTCTTAACTTATTCGTGCTCATTAAATACGGGATATCCCATGTCGACTTGGCAAAACACCTTTTCAAACAAATTCTTGTCAGCTCCTGTGTTTTGCATGGATGATTTCTTGTTTATAGTTGTCTGTTCGTAGCAATCCAAACTGTAATAGCTCCACCCTAGAGTCGAGTGTTCTATCTGTATTTTGCTTAAAATTTCCGTTTCCTGAGGTATATCTACTTGTGTTTATTTTAACAGTTACCAATCAATTTGTCGAGTATTCATTTTTTAAACATTATAGCACACTGGCAATAATTAATAATTAGAAGTTCCATTTTATTACAACTTAATAGCAGTACCTGACAATGTGTTCTTAGGTTCACATCTACATTTCTCCGTATTATTGCTGCGCTCCACGGAATTTTAACACTCTGCACTCCACCCTGAACGCCAACGGTACATACTGCATTGCTGCTTTGATGTCGTATACCTCCTGATAACATCCTATGTCAATGTTTTGACTCACATACTGTCTAAGCTCTATCGATGATACCTACACCTCTGTAGATTTTTTTGGAAAAATTAAACCATAATTTATATTTTCTCTTACTACTTTTTGGGATGCTTTACACTCTGTACATTCTCTACTTAACACCCTGTGTGTGTAAGGATTCCCCCTACGATTACAATTCACACACGTAGCCCCCTCGCCCTTTACCTCACAAACTTCGTGCCAGCGACAAGTCTTGCCAGTGTCCAGAAATGCCCTGCAGTTCGCGACACAGAGGTGCAATATGTCCATATCTGTTGCATTTGTAACACCATAGTGGAGTTATATCTGTTATTTGTAAACTTATTTCTGTATATACACTCCCTACACGCAAAAACCTATTCAATATATGTGCATTTACTTCTAGGATCCTATTCTCTTCCTCCTTACACTGTTATCTTTCCCTATATAGTACTCATATGCTTTGTACTATATCTCTCGTTATCGTCGTAAAAGTTTCTCTGCACCAAGTCCTCAAGAAACTCCTTTTCCCCAATACCTGCATCCATCCCGCTGTCTCCTCTTTTCTTATATCCTATATATCATCTCTTCTTAAATACTTCCTCAAACTAACTTTTTTCTGCTGCAATTGGAAGAACCATTACAAACAAGTGTCTATAGAGAAAACAAGGAAAATGGTCGGGGGAAAACCCATGTCGTTTCACTTGTTTTATCTATATACTCTTCTGCTCCTGTCTCGTGTAACGCCGTTCACACTGTACTGTACCATCTCCTTTCCCAACATTTTTCACAATCACCACTTCTTTACGCATAGTCACCCCTTCTGCTCGCAGCATGGGCGCTTATGTCTTCTCCTCAGTTGCTAGTTTTTCTACTTCCGATAGTCTCTTACCTACTTTCTCCAGCCGTTCATCAACCTTCTCAAGTACTGCAATTACCCATACCTACTTCCGTCCCTCCATTCTCAGTCTCCTACCTGTCTCCAACATAGCACAAATTCTCGCTTGGGTTTCTTCTATTTTAGTGAACTGCTCTTGCAAACCATTCATTCGCTCATCTAAAAAATTCAGTACATTCTACACACACGTGTCTCTTTCGCCGTGCGTAGCTCTCAATATTGTTCCTTTAACCTTTTATCCAAGCCATTTTCCAATTTTCTCGAAAGCAACGACATTAAGCCCTTTTCTTTCAGATTGACGTCGCTCATTAATCTCTCCAATTGTTCAATCGTTCCCTTCAATTCCTCTCCCTTTATTGTTCCTGATTAAAGACTGCCACACGTTACTGCTTGCCATAACTCATTAACCCCTTCCGTATTTAATCCCTGTATACTAGAATTTAGTCTTCGGAATTTCTCACCCTTGAAAATTTCTTCCATACATTTTACCCAACTTATTCTGGTTCACTCCCCTCCGTTCGTCTCTTCCCACTGGCGGCTCGTAGCCCCTGTTTTTGAATTATCCTTCTTACTTCTTCGCTCTGATTTGTGTCTTCACCCACCTCAAAGGAACTACAACTTGTTGGAGAAATTCCTGAGACATCCGCAGCATCAGCCATGATTCGTAATTTCTTAGGCGCAATGTGTATTATGTAATTCGAATTCTGCTGTTCTCTATATGTCCGATTCCTTCTTGACTCTCGAGAAGCAGTCAGGTTATGCCTTTGTTTCCACTCACTGAAATTGGTCCAAGTGACACCTTCCTATACAATGGCAAGGGAAATTTTCTCAAATCTCACGTGTCTCTACATGTATTTCTTCACCCCTAGTAGTTATGTTCTTTAGTTTACAATATATTTTATAGCCGTCTTTTTATGACCTACATTTTAACACGTATTATTTCAAAATCGGTTTAATTAATTATCGCTTATTTCCTGAAAATGTACATTACAATTTTTCACCTGTACAGGCTGCTATTTGTGACTTATGGGTCGTACGCATTTGCGACTCACGTGTAGCAATCAGCTTAGTCCCCTGCTCCCGCCCACCAAGTTTGGTTAACGTGTCACCAGTCCGGAGCAAAGTGCCGAAGCCTATTTTACATCTATGTAGAACAGTCATCTATTATAGGCAGCGCAGAATTTCGTTTCTGTAGTTAACTTTAGTACCCAGGGAGTTGAATATACACTGTTCATATTCGATGTCATATTTTATGTGTAGTGTGCGTCACATCACTTATACAGAACATCAGTGGCGTTTTGTAAATAGTTTTTTATGGCATTTATTGAGAAACCAAGACATTTTTCTTTAACTATTGGGAAGTAACTGATGCAAAATAAATGTTTTTTTACTAAAGCGGCAACTACACACTATTAGCTACTCTCCATTTTAATTTCAGCACTTTCCTTTTCGCGACTACTTTGTAATATGCTCCGGAAATTGAGTCAGCGATTGTTTATGTAACATTTAAAAATTATTACACCGAAACAAGGAGTCCGATTTTCACCCAATTTTCTGAGGATGTATTTTTCCCATTCTCTTGATCTTGGTACTGTCAATCTTCCACTCTCTTACCTTTTAGATCGCATTTCCAGATCATATTACACTCGTTACTATGATCTTCATTAAGTGTATATATTCTTTCACTGTTCATATTTTGGTCCCTATGGGCCGAATGCCGCTGAATATTCTTTCACGTACTCCGAAAGATTTCCTCGTTCTTTCAATGTGACACATACCATACAAATTACTAGCTTAATTAGCATTTAGAATCCCCGTCGTCAGAGCTTATACACTCAGTAAATATTCAGACATCCACGTCCACACTACTGTGTTTTTTACTGAAATCGATGGATCAAATTTGAAATAAAGACGATGCAACATTTTCGGAAAATGAAAAATGGGTGTCCACAGTGTGCATCCTCGCGACCAGCTTACTGGAATACTCTTTTCGATGACCTACAAAAGCTTGCAGAAAAGGGGTTAGCAAATGCAGCGTATGTAGATGATTTAGTACTATTATGTGAAGCGGAATCACGAAGACGTATAGAAGAAAAAAGGAAACAAAACTATGAGGGAATTAATAGAAATATGCGAGGGGAAAGAGTTGACAGTTTCAAAAGAAACAACTGTAGTCGTGTATTTTGGATTTGATCATGTATGGGGCACAGATCCAATAGTAAGAATGGGACACACCAAAATTAGAAGAAAGAAAAATGTGAAATAATTAGGAATAACATTGGACACTAAATTGTTTTTTACGGAACATATTTGAGGGATTCGAGAGAAAATAAGAACGAATACACTAACCAATAGTGAGAGTTGTGTTTTAAAACTATGTTTCAGAACAAAAATATGGGGTGGAACGTTCTTTGAATACTGTACAAAGGGGCCTTACTGCCCTCAATAACATATGGTTTTATGAACGAGGGCATTGGATAAGCAAATAAACACAATTATAGAGAGCATTCAAAGAACGTGTCTCTTGAAATGGAGTGGATGCTACAAGACAGTTTTAACATCAGCGTTAGATGTGCTTCCGGTGTTCATGTCACCGGATCATAACATAGAAAATATGAGATGTAGGACATAAGTAAGGAAAGATGGCAAAGTTATAATAGATAATTTGGAAATACAGAGAGGAGATATAAAGTACAAAAGGAAGATAGAAATGAAAATGAATTTAAGTTGACAATAGCTATGGTAGAAGGAGACAAGAGGAAGACACCCAGCTATATAAATATAAAGAGACCTTAGTGATTTTGACAGGACACGAACAAATAAATGAATACCCGCAGAAGATAGCAGTAAAGCGCATGGGAACATGTTGGTGTGGAGGAGAACAAGAAACTGTAGAATGGGTATTGTGTATCGAATGGAAGAGCGGAATATGTATCAAAGTTTATGAAACTGGACATACTAGACACGAGAAACATGGGCAAGTTAGTATTACCGAGACAAAATTTCGAACTATTAGAAAGAATTTCTGTTTAAGTAGCAGAAAGGAGATAACAATGTATCAGAAGATGACACTCTCCTCCTCAAGTTATAAATCGGGATGGCGTGAAAGTATTTAAGATGGTGGCGAGGAAGTGACATATATTGAACATTCGGAACGAAGACAATATAATGGTCCAAAGTAATGTGCAAAACAATGGAATGACTGTTGGGAACTGGGAGTTCATTAGAGAAAATAAAATCTTGTATAACTCAAACTTATACATTATGATAAAAATCAGGTGACATAGAATTAGGAAATAATTTTGAAAATGGACTGTAGAATATTCAAAAATGAAAAAACCATATTGGGAGCGATGAATTGTTGCGGCTTCAAAACAATATGAAAAGTTACATGTAAAGATATTGACATGGGGACTTGCTAAACTAATTTAGCAGAAATTGGCTTAATATTGAGCTGAAAATAAAAAATTGACCTCATTTCGTCTATAATATTACGAAGCAGTTAACAAAATAATCTTATACACTACACATCTTAAAAAATCAACTCTTTTATTGGTACAAAACTGAAAAATGGTAATAAACAAAAATAACACACAAAATCAACGTGGAGACTCGTTTATTACAAATCTAATTGGAAGAATAATTTAGGTTGATAAGAAAAGTGTTATAATGGTGAATAAATTGAGAAAGAGTATGTAAATAGTACTTATAGGGCAATATGTGCATCGTAAGTGATGTGAAAATTACAAACGTGAGTGGGCGTATGCTGCACTTAGTGCATCATTACTCGCGACTCACTTTTCAAAGAGCAATAACAATGAATGAAACAATCTCTAATTTGGAGCAACATAACATGATACAGTAAAAAAAGCATAATTAGGAGAAACACTCAATGCGGCAGCGCAACCATCGGAAGGTTAAACCTCCACGCAACATCAGTGTCCAACTGGAAGTCCGCGGGGTATATTGAAACAACTTTATAACAATTGCTCCATCTAAGTAAAGAATCTTTGCAAACTTTACCATTTCCCTTCATTACATATAAAGTTTGGAAATCTCTTAGATTGCGGTGAACCTCACCGCCAGGTAACAGATTAATCATGTTACGTCGAATGAAAATGGGAAACGGGACCGGGATTCGAACCCGGGACCTTGAGCTTTACGCGCTCATGCGCCTACCGACTGCGCCATCCCGTTCGCCTCTCGGGCCCGTCTACCATTAGGTCTTTGGGTTTCACAAGTTGAATGAGAATGGTAGACGGGCCCGAGAGGCGAACGGGATGGCGCAGTCGGTAGGCGCATGAGCGCGTAAAGCTCAAGGTCCCGGGTTCGAATCCCGGTCCCGTTTCCCATTTTCATTCGACGTAACATGATTAATATAAAGTTTGATATCTTCTACCACACATTACAAAAGTACAATTTAATAGGTTGTAAAGCCGTTCTTCGTAACTTACTTAACTCTTTCCTTACTATTACATTTTTTCTACTCCCACTCGATCCAGTCCATTACCTATCTTCTTAATTATAATTGCTAATTATTCATATGTTCTTTGTTCCAATTACTCTGCAACTACTACCTTCCATCAAAATACTAACATCTGCATATGCGATTGTTTTAATCTCCCTTTTCTCCGTATTTATCAATTCTTTGTTCAACGCCACATTCCAATAAATGGGTTTAGGATCGCTACCGTGGGGACAACCTTGTACGACTTATCACATATTTTTTTCTTTACCGATATTCAGGAGTACATATTTATCTCGTAGATATGATTGGATCAGTTGTAATAACTTTTCCCAAATCCTGCGAACTATTTATAACTATTCACTATTTAATGTTATCTTAGGTGGCTATTATTTCATGCTATGCTGTTCCATTTGTAAACACTGGGAACAACAAATCAAGCGTTCCTATGAGGTGGCAGTACAAGAGTCGACTAGACGAATAAATTCTAAGTAACTGCGGGTCGCTAGAGTGTTTCCAAATACACAAAGCACGGCTGGAAATGTTAGTTGGCCGTGCCCCGGTGGATTCAATCTTAGTCGCAAGCACGTGTTAAGTTTCCCTGTTTTCCGCATATTCTAAAAATTTGCTGACAACATCCTCTATCCTCCCTGCGATATGCTAGAATTTATATATTCCCACACAGCTGAACGTTACTTAGACGGAGAAAGTACTAGTGTAATTTCAGCATGATTGTGCTTCATTCCACAACAGTAATCGTCTAGCATTTGATGACAGTTTTCCGAGAAGGTGGATAGGTAGATCTGGCCCGATCGCATAGCCACCAAGAAGCTCAGACCTGACTTCTAAAGGACGTCGGGAATCAACACTAATCTCCTCGGGGACCTTCGAGAAAATACTCAGTGACTCCACAGCTTCCATTGAAAGAAATATCACCACAGTAAGAAAGAACGTTCGTTCCAAATTGAATCCTCACTATAGCAAGGCCACGCACTTTTACGACCTCTCTAAAATACAGAAAAGGTTCATTCCATTACAATCGATCGTGAGCTCCAGAAATACACCAACTTTTCTTTGTGATTGTCGTCGTTAAAAGATCCAGCAAACGCTATACACGCTGATGATTTACGTTTAAAAGATTTCACATTCACAAATTTAAGTTCTTATTTAGATACCAGATTATATAAGAAGCGTGGAGACTTTGTATTAAAACGGAAGTTGGCGGAAGCGCAGTGAGTGCTGCTATCCTGAATAGAGATCTACGGCGCGGCGGGTGAATGTTTCTAAGAGAATGACGAGAACTGCAACTGATGAAAGGGCGACCCAAAATGGTCAGAAATGTTACTTAGATAACTGCTAGAATTATACAGCTGCTTTTCTGATTAGACTTACAGCGCAGTAGCTTGATATTTGTTGGATAAAATAATGTTTACGTATTAGCAGTGAGACCCATTGTATACAAACACTAGAGAAGAGATTATATAAATTCATGGCCCTCCTTACATAAATACAAGTCCAGCGTTATTGTGCCAAACAAGGCCATAATTTTGCGGGATGACATAGAGATAAAGATATAAAATGTGCAAATTGTATGAGGAGGAGAACCAAGTGTGATCACAGTGTTATGGATAAAAACTGTCCTAAATATAAGCAAGCTACGAGACTTATAATTGAAAATAATCTTACGGGAATTAGAATTTTCCATCCAATTTTCCAAAGAAGAGAAATAGGAAATTATTTGGAGAAAAATGATATAATTGTGGCCTTCTCACATAATAATAAACATTGAGTGGTGAATCGAGACACATACCGATTAGTTATAGAACAGTGAGCAAAAAGAATCCATTGGCTGCTGTGATAGTAACTCATGCTGCAGCAGAGATGTTGGTAATAGATGAATTTTGTAGTGCAACTGTTAATGTAGTGATTATAGATTGTAGAAATATAGATAAAGCAATACAAAATGAGTATAGTCGATGAGGTGAAGGAGTGGGACAGGATTTACTAGTTTTAAAGCAAATTCTTCATAAATTCTAGTGAAGATATATACTGATGTGTATGGTTACAAAATACAGAGAGCGCGTTATAGGGAGATAAGAAAACTACTGTAAGAGGAAGGCTGCTTGATAGGGACCATAGTAGAAAATAGAATAATAATATACAATGATAATATAGAGACTTTGGAAGGTAATGGAGGAAGCTGTTATAGTTTAACTTTGGACCTTTTCGACTGTTTGTTTATATCACTACGCATATGATTCTCAGAGCTCTCGAATTACATGAAGGAAACAAATTTAATTGGATATTTGATAAAATAAAAGCTAAATGACAAGTATAGAGGAATAGCTGCAATAGGAAGGGTAAGGAGTGATTCCTTAACGAAGAAGTGCAAAATAGTGCATTGAAAGGTCTATCGTAATATTGTCAAGGAAGTCGTATTTTGAATGGCGTCGATAGAATTAAAATACAAGATAAGTTCATAAATGGTTCAACATTAAATTGAAACTTTGAAAGATTTTTTGTGGGACTTTATGGGCTCGTCAACAGAAAGGTAATTAGGTCCTATGCAGGTGGGGAAAAATGCAGTTTCGCACCATAGAGGAGAGACATAGTGACTCTTCCCCGTGTGCGGGACTCGCCGAATATCTCAACCATACCCAATAAAAACCCTCCTGATGTCAACAATTATTTAAATACAAAGATGAAAGAAAAGAAAACAGTTGCCCAATACATTATTTCATAAAAAAGAAAAAAATCTAAATATATTTTTTAATTACAGAAACGAAGGATGAAAGAAACGTTTTGTTGTCCGTTTCGCATTTTAACTTATTAATGAACGTCCGAGATAGACGTAAATCAGAACGCGTACGGAATAATATTTCAAGGCTCCAAGTGAAGCCATTAATGCGTTGTCATAATTTCGGAAATTCGAATGAGACGTAAAATGAAAACGGTAGCACGTTGGTGACCATGAACTTGCCGCGAACTCGAACGAGGACGAGCAATTGGAGAACAACACGCAGGCAGCCGACAGGGTCAAGGTCGCGGAAGGAAGTTCGTGCAGCAGCAGAAAACATCACTGTGAAGGAGGTGCGTGCTTCTGGCAAGCTGATTTTGTACATGATCTCGAAGAAAGAAATCTGGGAGTGAGTATACGTCTCTGTGAGACGAACATTTAAAATCAGTGGTTTCAATGATTAGGGATTTGCATACCTTTGTAATTCAATGAGAAGCTAGTATCTTGTTAAAGAGAAAGTCTCATTGAAATCGAGTCGGTCGCACTTGTAATAATTTTTTTCCAAGAAGAAAGAAGAATCAAGAACTTATTAAATGAAATGTTACATTTTCTCTGCTGTAAATGAAAAAGTAATGCTCATATCGTGCTACTTTTGACCATTTGATAAAAATTGTTGTATAGTGTGTAAATGTAAATGCACGGAATTATTAAATGAGCTGGATGTTAAATTGCAAAGTAAATTGCAGAGTATTTTTCTCCTGTATTGTGTTGAAAGGGAATTTTTGTTTTCATGTACATTTTATGTAAATTATATATGCCAGGAGAATCACAGAATAAATTGTGGAAATCACATCAGAAGTACCGAATCCTTATTATTTTATTATAACTATCTTAATGCAGGTTGTTGGGTGCATTAGAATATATATAAAAGTGATGTAAGATACCGAGACAAGAATAGAAAATGGTTTATACCAAACCCATATATGATGGAATTCATTACTGGACACGGCAATTTCACGACCTATTTATATAGAATCGGGAAAGAAGAGAATGGGATGTGTATTTCTGGACAAGGAGATGAGACGGAAGACCACACTCTATGGGATTGTACACTGTATGGAGTGGAGAGAAAGAGGTTTTTGGGTGAGCTGAGGAATATCCGAATAATCAATTTAAGAGAAAAATCTAAATTATTGAAGCATAAACATGTTTATGAGTTATTCGAACATATGTGCAGGAGGTTGGAGATTTACGTAACATATTCACGACAAGTGGGTCACTGGTAGTACAGTAGAGAAAATACAGCAAAAGATGCAAAACAACATGTACCCTGGAATGACATTGGTGAAGACGGGGTAAAATAAATTGTGATACAATAATTGAGTTTTGCACAGTAGTGTATTAAATAGTAAAAATTTAAATAAATTATTTAACTTTTAGTACCAGAATGAGGCAACTTGAGGCGTCGCAATGGAACGTGGTATCAAGTGTAACTAGCGACCACAGGGAAATAATGCTTGAGTTGACAAAGAAGAGTGACTTTGTAGGAGGGATAATGATGAAGGAAGCGACTTATCACAGATATAAATGGGAGATTTTTGACATGGAAATGAAAAAGCAAGAAAATAATTTAAGAATATAAAAGTGTAAGAGGACGAAGATATAGCAATATATTAGCTACATATAACGATTATCAACGTATCTGCGAAGTGCCAACGAAGTAAGACAAGAAATGAGTTTAGGGGACAGCGTTGGTTGGCAAAAGATTTGTCAGAATTAAAGAGAGCAAGGAATAAAGCAGTAGCGGTCCCATATTATTAAACATGCTAATGGATGAGGTTCTAAAAGAATTGCAGGAATAGAATGTAAAGTGTATATCTTACGTGGATGATCTGGTGTTGTCTGTGGAAGGCGGGAGTCAGAGGCAGCTGGAGAAGAAAGGACAGGAGGTGCTAAACTTATGTGACAAGAGTTGTGTAAACATGATATTGAAGTTATCATGAGAAAAAAGTAGACCAATGTGGTTTGGGTGGCCAGTTGAGAAACGAAGAGAATCGACAATTAGGTTAGAGCATAATAACATGAAGGTTTTGCTAATGTTTATGTACTTAGGAATAATGAAAAATTATTCCGAAGGCACATCTGAATTACATATTAAAAAAAAACGAAATATGTGTATTATGGATTAATGCGAAAGGGGTATACGAAATTCAATGTTCCGAATTAATCTGGTAAAGCTGCATAAAGAAGCCATACGGCAGGTAATACGTTATGGATGTGATGTGTGGGGCCATATAGTGGTATACAAAAATTTTGTACAAAAATTACGGCAATTTCAATGTGTATTTTTAATAAAATTAATTGGATGCTATAAAGCAGTATCTACTGATGCATTAGAAGTGTTGTTAGAAAAATGGCTAATAGATTAACAGATTCAGAAAACTATATTTCGGAACAGGCTGAAAGAAACAGGTGAAATAACATTGGATGGGGGAAGATAAACAAAGAAAATAAATTTGGAAGAAGAAAAATAACACAGTAATTAATTAATGGTTGGCAAATTCGTTGGAACAATACATGTTAAGGCAGGTAAACATGTGCATATATATCCCTCAAGTAGTAAACCTACAAAGATAGGAATAATAAATGGTTTGAACCAAACAAGATTTTTAATGGAGTTTCTCACAGGCTATGGAAATTTTAGTACATATATTAATAGGTTTAGAATGGATACAGTGATAAATTGTTTTAATGTAGAGGTGAAGTAGATGAATACAATGTACTTCGGGAATGTGATTTTTATGGTGGGGAGCGAGCTACATTACAAACGTATACACGTATACAAAGGAGCAAGGAAAAATTAATAGAAGATGAATCTGTATTTAATTTATTTTTAGAATGCGTTACAAAAGTTGAAACTGTTCGGGATGCAATGAAGATAGAATAGGAAAGGAATGATATATCAACGGATTAGAAAAAAGTGTTTGGAAATGAAAATTAATCAAAACAGAACCCTGTAATGACATTGTTAAAGGTATGGTTTTCTAGGACCTAAGATCAAAATAAATTGGGAAAGAAACGGGTTAGTTACCTTTATAAACCACCGATACGCGGGCAAACGTTGCATTCCACCAAAATCTCCCTATATAATTAAGTACATTTTCCCACATTGTTTCTGGTTATCGGTCTATGAATTACGGTGCTTAAATACGTATTATGTTCTGTTTTAATTATTTCTTCATAATATATTTTATTTTAGTATTGAATATGGCTGCAATAGTAGGTATTTCGGCCATTTATAGCGCACTAACCGCATTTGATTAACATGGGGACCGGATATCCGGTTGGGCTAAGGATGTGGTCAGATAAGACCGGATGTTGTGGTCAGATAAGAGCTTATCACCGGATGTTGCGGTCAGATAAGAGCTTATCACCGGATG
>NNCF01133086.1:287142-335388 GCA_002313205.1 Laupala kohalensis | reverse complement strand
AACTACAAAAATATTTTTGAAATTAATACCTTAAATTATAAATAATTTATTAGTGTTAGAAGATGAATAATAGCGAACTATAATTTTAATGAATTTATTAATCTCGTAAATATTTTATGCTGCCAATTCAGAAGGTTTCCCGGCACAAAACTATGAGTGAAAAATATATAAGTAGATCACTTTCATTACTAAAAGAAATATAGGACAAAAATAAATGAAAATAATTTTATTAAATCTGTCATTATTCAAGAAGAGGTGGTGAAAGTGAGACAATAATGAAATTCTTTGTCATGTTGTATGTTTATTTGTCCCAAAATATAACGAATATTGAGAACATGCATGACGACATGAGTTTTACTGTTTTCTGATAATAACTGCTACGCATGTACAATAATTTGGACACTAAATGACAAGTGTAAACCAGCGTGGAGCATCATCATTGTTAGACGAAATTGTCCACTAAGAACCCGCATGAATTTTTTGATTTTTGTGCAAATATACTTTCCTCAGTTTCCTTCGGAAAATAAGTAATGACCAAACTGTCTAAATACTAAAACGATATGAATCGGTCGTAGTATAAATGAGACATTCTTAGAGAATAAAAATCTAGAGAATATGAACTTGAATAATTAGGCAAATAATGTAACTCACCAAACGACTTTGAGGTACATTTCCATTATGTTTGTAAATTCGTTTTACCATATAAAATTTACAGCAATGTTATATGGCTAATTGAATTAATTCAATACACCCATTTCCATGAATAATCTAATGTTTTCTATAGATAATTACATATACTACAGAACGTAGATCAATAACAAGTTTTAATAAAGTATACGTACACATAAAAGAGTGTTAGTTAGACAGAAAGAACTTGTTTTTCAGTGTTTCAACATAGGTACTTAATTAAAAAACTCACTCTTCCGAGATCACTAATCGAAACGAATTGATTAATTGCATTAGGTTATGCTTCATCATCACCTACCTCCTCATTAATCCAGAACAATATATTATTACTGAAGAGTCTGGAATAACTTTTGTAATTTTTAGTTGTATGCGCATTTAACTAATACCATCTAATGACTTTCTCAAAGAAAATATGTGAACGTTCACCACGACAGTGATGTTATTTTATCGAAGATTTAATTTTTGAAATACTTGTCCGATTTTTTTATATATAGGAATATGAAATTCTCTCTTTTTTGGAAAGCTATGATTGTAACGTAAATTTTAGATTTATAATAGAGAATTTCACCCCGATACAGCATTCTCAATAATTCTGTCAAACGATATGAATTGATGTTTAAATTAGTTCATTGATTGTAAGTTCATCTATGAGTTCAGTAAATATATGTTACAAGAAATTCAATTGATCAAGAATAATTAAAAAATGTCAATTTTTCACTTTATGTAAATGTAATTCGACTAAAACTCGCAATTTCGCTAATTAAGGGCATAGAAAGAGGTTTTTTTTAAAAAAGCCTCCATAGATTTTCTTTTTAATGTGCCTTTAAATGAATATAATATTTTAATTGCTCAAGGCTTATATCGTGAGGATCTCCTGGCTCCCGAAGAGTTTTTTCTTGTAACAAACCAGTTCCTACAATGTGACTCAATAAGAACATCACATCTAGCGACGCGAGACTCGACGTAATAAGAGAAAGAGAAANTATATATATATATATATATATATATATATATATATATATATATATATATATATATATAAAAAATATATATATATATATATATATATATATATATATATATATATATATATATATATATATATATATATATATATAGTGAAATAAAATAATTAAATACAAATAGATCTAACAAGTATTAAAATCAGTAGTAAGATTGATTGTGCTCGTACGCCTCCTCCATAATTAAAAAAACAATGCATCTTTTCGTCATTCATGAGACATACAACCCGTTCATCAACAGAAGTTATGAGATGAAAAATTGAGAAAACTGAAGAAAAATTTATTCTACCTACAAATATATCCGTTTTCTGATTGGACGATTTTAGATCACAATGCTCTGCATATGTTGTGAAATCTAATAAATAGCACACAAGTTTAACTCGATTAATGTCTTTCGGAACTGACCATTTATCGCGAACGCTTGTGTACCCTTATATGAATGTGGAGTTTGTTACTAACATCTGTTCGTGACACTGGAATACAGGAAAATATTTTCTGACTTACAATTAGGGTATATATCAAAATTTTATGTAAGTAAATAAAACTTCTTTTTTACATTTATGAGTAGGTAACACGCATGGTTATCAATTCTATGTTCATTCTTCTATATAACGTACGTATTATTGAGTATTATATCACACCATTCCATAAAACCTCAATTACAATACTTCTCATATACAATTTATTTTGAAACGTAGAAACGCTAACAATTCAAGATTTTTCCATGTAACGTGTTTATTCCCTATTTTTACTTATCTACATAATACCTTAATTCTTTCACACGGAGTACTTCTGTGAATTTCATTTCCCACAGAAGTGTTTGTGCATGAAATTCGTCAAAGTAATTGCTTTTACTTTAAATGTAAATAAATAATCTTATCACAAATATCTCTACTATAGAATAATTTTAAATTAATATATGAGAATATTTTTTTAATTAAAAATGGAACTACGGGAACTCAGAGAAACTGCTCTTCTTCTTTCCGCCCTATAGTGTATTAAGTAAACAAATAGAATCAACGTTGAAGCTCACGCAACATATACTCAAAGCAATTGCAAATGTGTTTACTTCCGATATCACAACAAAATTAATTGCAAGTAATTATTAACTAGTTAAAAAAACTAAGAACACCGAAACACCAACTGTCAACCAAACATTAGACAATTAGACAAACTTTCAGATAAACAGTGATATGATTCCGCACAAATATACACAAGTTCAATACGAGCGTTAAATACGCCTAACTCTCCCAAGGGTTAAGTGGTATTCTAGGCAAATTAGTGACATTTCGATTGATTTGTTTCCCTCGCGTACAACTTAACGTTGCCTGCTGAAGGGTGGTTTCATCCAAGGATTTATTTATAAAATTTGCAAAGGTTACATGAAAATTAACATTTTCTATCCTAAATATGAATATAAACTTTCCTATATTTCCAATGCTACAAAATAAAACAGAAAATGCGAAGAAAAAAAACTAATCTCCACCATTCATGCTTACTATATTTTCAAACAAAATAAAGAAAGGAGGATGAATTCAATAAATGATATATTTGATTTTCGGTGGCTGTAATTATATTGCAATGACGCGAGAAGGCAAAAGTTTTTGACTTATTGAAAGACAGAAATAAACCATATCGTTACAAATAAAGTAAAACTAATTTTACAGTTTATTCACAAAGATACAAGTTATAAGAATCATATTATATCTCACATTCTTTCAGAAATTCACATTCCATGAATAGTTATGATGACTGTTAAAGAAACGCTCTAAAATAATATTAATTTCAATAGAACGAGAAATGTTAGATCTAATTGCTTTTTATGTTACAGGCGAGAAGGTTTGAGACAAAATTTAAAAAAAGGTGAATGTATATAATCAATATTATCACCTTGTGTCCGTGATAAGCTGCAAGAATAAATAAATTCTTGGATGAAACCACCCTTCAGCAAACAACGTTAAGTTGTCCCTGAGAAAAACAAATCAATTAACCTAACACACCACTTAAAACCCCTATATAAGCTGAACTAGTATATACAGTATCATATCACAGTTTATCTGAAAGATCCCGAAAGCTATGGATGAAAACCGTTTTTTCGATTCAACATTTTTACTTGACCTTTCCCACTCCACCAATGGTGTTCTAAGGTTATTTTTCCCCTTCCCTCACCGCAATCGTGACATAACCCTGACTCCGCCCAACTCTGACACAACATCGCATATCCATATCAGCTTCTTAGGTTGAACGAGTCCACTCGCCGGGAGCCAAATCGATCGAATTTTCGCTTCCGAGGCGAATCACAACTGTGCCTTTTCAGTAAAACGCTCGTAAAATCTAAACTATCCATCCAAATTGTACGATTTAAAGGTGTTATTTATCTTTGTTGAATGTACAAATCGAAGAATGCATTGACTTTGATGATGGTTGATATTTTCTTCTTGAATGGAAGTATTTTATCACATCTATGTTTAAAACAGTTTTTTCGGTAATTCGGGTTAACATTGGTAGATAGTTGCTGTCACGGAATTTTTTAAGAAATATTTTTAAGGCAAACAAGATTTCCGATCGTAGTTGACATCTATTGCTAATCTTTTAGGTATATAATATATCTTCTAATATACATTCGAATTCGAAGAAGGAACTTTTCCCGACTTCATCGACATTTATCGTCAAGTCATTATCTATCTCGCTTCCCCACATTTTTAAAATAAAAGTTTGTTTATATTTCTACGAAGAACATCTACGAAGAATTTCTACAAAGCCATCACCATGCCAAATATCATTATGATCGGTTCAATGGTTTAATTCACCGATTAATGAACAATATACATTCGTTCTAATAAAGATACAATACAACTGATCTAGAAATGAAATTCTGCAAACAGTGTCACAAGTATTGCTGATCATAGAGTCTGCGTTTTATTTCAAATAATAAATTGCGAAAGTACTGATCGATATTATATATGTGGTTTGTTGTATCCCAGTATGCAAGTTTTCTATTTTACGTATGATGATAGTTAATTTACTCCTTAAATTATTGACCATAGCCATCAAAGCAATCATGAACAGTATAGAAGGGAACATCAAATAAAACTTCTATACACAGTATTAATTCGCTGGAACTAGTGAGACAAACATTAAGATTACTCATGACTAAAGATTACTCATGATGAAATTTCCGTTCAATTATCAGATAATTTAGCACTCATAATTTCTTCAAGAGTGTGGGCAGTACTCAAAATATTTCAACATATGATCTACAGATTAGTGATTTCTACTTCTGTGTAAAATTCTTATTTTATATTTAATGGGTAGATCTTTAAATGACACTTGATTCTCTATGTGTTACAATGTTTTATTCTTGTGAATAAATTCTAAAGATAGGTAGCAAAACGATGAGTGATGACAAGTTTTCTGGTTGAGTCTTTACTTTTCACTTAAGTATCAGAAAATTTCTCTCTCTCTCTCTCATACATATATACATAATTCTCGACAATATTTAATTTTGACCTATGGTCAAATGCATAAACGTATCACTCTTATAGAATGAAATTCAATAAATTATCAATAACTTTAAAATCAAACAAACATCATTGGACCTTGCCGGAATGACGTTTCCGTTGTAATAATGATCAATTAGGATTACACTAAAAACATTGGCGAGGAGGATATTTATAAGGATGTCATTACTCGAATTTATTATTGATTTCCCCGTTGACAATTGTTTTGTTCTACAATATTATACCTCGTATTTCACTGATTTCGTTAAATAATACGTTTAATTCACATGCGCAATGTCGTAAATAACTGAAAAAATTGATTCCTTTCTAAGTGCATATTTATTTCATTAAGATAATACAAAGAAGAAGTCTGATGATGACAGGAGCGATTCTTGTAATTGTGTCAATGGGAATAAATTAAAATATGGATAGTTTAAAATTACAATTTAATGATACGGGGTGACGCGAGATCGTGAATACGTCAGACATTTTAATTTTCCCGGCCTCAATATTTTATTCTCAAAGTGTAAACGTTTGATTCTTTCCTGCTCGTCCTCTTTCCGTAGAGAGATTGTAACTATATAATTATGACTACATAATTAAAAGGAATGAAAGATATCATTTATTTCATTTTTTCTTAAAACTTGGCAAATTATGTAATTCATTTTCGTCTGTAATAGAGATATACTCCTCCTTCATTACGTTTATTTATGTAATTAAATGTGATGAAAAGCGAGTCTCGAGGGCCGAAGCGAAGTTCCGCTGTGCGCGGGAGGTCCGCGATCTGGACCGCTGGCGCCCGCGTGCGCCGCCACCACCTTCAGCTCAAGTTTCCCGCTTCCCTTCCTGGGGCACTGTGCGCGCCGGGTTGTTTTCCCAGGGGCCACTGGTAATTGAGTTGGGGAGAGGCGAGCGGAGCGAGGGTGCGCCGGCCGGGAACCCACCGCTGCGCTGTCTCCGCGTGGTAGTCGCCCTCGGCAGTCAGCTTGTGTTCCCGCACGCGGCCTCTGCACTGCACCACGCGGCGGCGTGAGTCAACTTTTCCTGGCTCCGCTGACAATCGGAGTTCCGGACTGGAGGGAGAAGGGAGATCTCGGTTTACTCAGTGGGTTGTCCTTTCTTGTTTCATTTCGTGTTGTGGAAAGAATCAGCTGATGCTATGATAGGCGATTAATAATTAATTGATTAACGACAGAATTTATTGATAAATTCTAAGAGAACTTGATAGATAACATGGAAGGGTGGAAGTGTAAATAGAATATTCTTCAAATCCCCTTTTGTAACACCTTCCTACGTGAATGGTGAAATATTAACAATTTATGAAATTATGTACACTTCGAATGATTATGTGGATTACATTTCGAGGCATAATGTTCCGCTGGCAACCATAGATTGAAACAAAATATGATTGTCGGTGACAAGCATTCGAGTGATTTAGAATATAAATTTCTTAACATTTAGTGCTTTAAATAGATTGGTAGATATCCACATCCGTAATGTGGCTAAGATGCACTGTGCATATAGAATACAAAAAAACGAGAAATATAAAAGGGAAAGAGAACCTCGTTTTACAACTGCCAAAGAATGAACAAAAAGTGTTTTAAACATGTCTTCCTACATTTAAAATTGAGTAGATGTTGTCAAAGATCTATGCTATTAGTAAGCTGTTGTGATATATTTTCGTTAGAAATGTTTTACGGAACAAAATAATTTTTGGTGGGTGATATATGAACGACTTGGAGTGTAAATCTATTGATATATTTATAGTGTGAAATGAATAATTAGGTAAACGGGGAATCAGCTTCTGGCACTTCTTGTCCTCCCACATCAAAGACGCTTAGTTGTTTTTTCATTGTAGTGTTTGTAAATGGAAAATACAGCGTGCTATTGAAATTTATCTACATGGGGCGATAGGAGGTAAGAGGTGGGTGGTATTGGTTATTGTTAGTAGGTGGACCGGTTAGCTGGGTTTACCAACAACTTGACCCACGTGGAGATCTCAATATGCGTAGTTAGTAATAGTAAAATTCAGTGATACTACCAGAAGTAGGAGACGAGTAGAAGAAGGAGTATTCGCCTTTCTATTGTGACAGCTACATCAACTAGGACATAGAAGTAAAAATCTTTTATTTTTTCTGGCCCGATTAGTCTTGGTTTCGATTTGAACTCAATACTTCGCAATACTGAATACTATACGGTGCACTGGCGGAAGTCTATCTAAATTTCTATGATTAACATACATTTGCACTTGGAAGTGCAGTTTTATGCTTTTCAGCGTTGACGAAAGAAAGATAAATGAGTATCAATCATTAATATTTTTATACTTTATCATATTAGTAGTATACAGAAAACTAAGTAACCTAATCGCTAAAAAAATTCAATCGCGAGATTTTGATGGTAGTATCCGTTTTCGGTGGCACTGATACCAAAGAAGATACGTTTTTAACACGACGTCCATCCGTTTGTCGTTTGTTTCTGGCTAATCAGATGAGAAAATTTCCTTTACATTTTGTATTTAGCATATTGTCTGCTTATTTTAGATGTATGTGATCTGAATCTCTCAACACCTCTTTAAATCTCTCAATACCAAAGGATACTTCATTTGAAGGTAAATGTATCTTTTCAAAAATTTCTCAAAAACGGTTCAATTTTTTTAACTTTATTTGTTCTGTACATAACGTATATTTATGTATAACACGTGGATAAGCAGTGTCTTTCTTCAAAGTTTGGTATAGATGTAGGTAAATAATATCTCTCAACCACATTTATTCACTAATTCAAGATATACGAAAACTAAAATGAAAGATATAATGCAGATAAAATTGATAGAAAAGCGGAAAATACTCTTCAGATACAAAGTTTCATGGTCGTATCGCTACAATGAATTTTATTTTACGTAACACTTATATGTTTATTTGAGTTTTCTTCCAGTTTACTTGGGGAAACCTACAACACGATTGGCCATAGTATGTAACCCACTCGACCCTCCCAGACTAAAAACCCTTCCCGAAGTATCACTTCTCCCTTGCGTCCATACTGTTGTGTCGACATTAGCATAAGCCTGGCTTGCGGGTGGGCTGCTCTCGTCTCCCAAGGCTGTACAGAGCGGAGCGAACTCCCTTGCGCGGGTGGCAAAGAACGGAAATTCTGGCTAAGTTGTCTCGGATTTGAATAATAATTGTAAGTCAGTTTCGTCTATAAATACTGTTGAGTAGAGTGGTTGTCAAAAACTTACACTTCTCCACAGTATCTTCGAAATATCCTCTGACAGTGTCAAATTAAATAATGTTTATAGAGAGACTGTACGATCAACTTCACAATATGCGAAAAATATTTTAAAGTCTGTTAAAATGTAGTTTTTAATATATTTAATAACTAAATTTTAACAGATTCCAATATATTTTGTGACAGAAATTTCTATTAGTGTTCATCAAATTGTTGAATCTCGTCGCCAAATTACTGTGCAACGCTAACATACTAAATACTTCATTCATCCAAACAAAATTAAAACATTCACTACATGTGCTTTCATTGTACCCTGTAATATTCCAAAAGGAAAAATCAATATTAGATATTGTTATATTGATATCTGTGTCATCATGAAATTTGCATGCGACCAATGATTTGCGACATACTACCGTGAGTCACAACAGATGTTGTTCAAGGGTCACAGATGTGGGATTCAAAGTAGACTGGATTGAGTCAAATGTTGCAGAGTGCAAAGAAGATGAATTTATTAATGAGAACTTTCTGTTTTCATGTTTGCTGCAAAAGAGAAAATAGGTTCTAAAATTTTGGACTTGATTTCCCACAAAGAAAAAACTAAAATAGTAAAAATAAACTACTAAAAAACTAAAAATCTATAATGTAATTGATGATTGTATAGTGAGCATAAGAGCTGCTTGTCCGTTACCAATATATAATATAAAGCTCTCCTACTTGATAATTCTCTTCCTACGACGATTCCTAAAATAAAATTTCCCTCCCTTACTCGACAATTACACTTGCTCAAAATATATACAATTACCTATGATATAATTATAAATAATTGTAAATTGTTTTATTGTTATAATTTAATTTTCATGTACATTATTATAATAATTGTAAATATTATATTTCCTATCAATGGAAGGAGTGAAAATAAGAGAATATTTTTAGGACCTTTATAATTGTATTTTACTTTATATGATGAAACACTGAATCATTAAATTATGAAAAATATATTTTACGTCACAGACTTTGCATATAACTTGCCGAAAAATATTTATTATAATAGTTTATTTGTCATCTTCTGTAAAGATTATCACTGAAAAAAGTTGTTTCATGATTTTTTTTCTAGTTCAAAAATAAAAGATGGTTAAATAAAAATTTAATTTCTGTAGTTCTTAATATTTATTTTTTATGTTTTCATGCTGTGTCCATTATAATTAAATAGTGAATAATAAAGATGAAAGATGTTCTGTCAAATGTATCTCGAAGTTTATATTTTAACAAACAGGTCTACCAACCATTAATACAATCCATTCGCGATCTCCACCACCTTTTTTGATAGTAGTTTTTTTTTTGAGAAACAAGTACAAATGTATTTACTTCTTGCATATATTCTTCCGTACTTCGTTCGAATTATATTTGGTGCACAGATTAACTTGAAACAATTCTCTGGAATAACATATTTATACAATAATTTTTCTCAAATATTAAATTTACAATGTAAATTATATTCTTGTTTTGTTGTTGTTGTTGTTATTGCACAACTTTTCATCGAACGAGAACAAATTTCTTTGATGGTGTCAATTGTGTTGTCCACCACTAGCAAATGAAAGCACGAAGTTTGAGCATGTAATCTTCAACTGATCTAAAAGACGATGCCTCATTAAGTTTCCGGTAATGTCTGTCAAAAAACGGCGGAGATACCGAATGAATTGTATTTTCAAAGAAGAAATGTACTACACACGAAAACGAGGAATTTACAGAAATCCGCAACTTAATTTTGAGGCTGGGACAATTTTTAAGTTTTTAACCTTTTTGAACTACAAGCAGGATAACTCCTCCACTTTTTCATGTGGAGGTCAAAAAAAATTTATTTATTTTTTGTCCACCTTATAAAATTGAATATGGAGTTATAACCGACACGCTTTCAGATACAATTCCAAAAACATTTTTCATTCAAGCAAACCCTGGGGAAAAACCTAGTAAGGAAGAAAAAAGCAAATAACATTACTTATCTTCCAAAGTGATATGAGGTACTGTGAAAATTCTCTCGAACAGTGTAATTGAGCGAATTCTAATCGATCGATGATATTAGTGCAATTTGCAAGAACGTTCCGTGGTGTCACGGAAAACCCCTACAAATTATAGCGTGGACCACCGAACCTAACTTGCTCCGTCTACCCGCGACTCTCTATAAGGCGGCCACCATTAAAGGAGGAGGGTTTCGCGAGGAAACGTAACGGTTGTATCATAAATTACTGCGGTGGGTAGCAGCAGCACCCGGACAGAATTAAGCACAACTAAGAGGCTCAAGCGAAGCAGCGAACAATGGAGCGCTGGCAGCTGATTACGCATGGCAATTGCCTCGTGCAAAGGGCGCGTCGACACGAAGGGGTGAAATGGAGTGGTACGCAATAGGACAAAGAGGGAGAAAGAGCATGACTGCTGATGTACAATAGGATACACTACGCAGTGGAAAAGAAATGCGGTGAAGAGGAAGTGTGGGGAAGGTTGCAGTGCGTGTGGAAACGGATGATACCAGGCATAAGATGAGGTTTGTCTCGAAGAAAGGAATTGGGATGGACTTAAGGTTTATCAAATATACAAATGCCATCGAGTGGTCAAAGAATATCGTATTTTGTATCAATAGGGGTAGTATCGCAATACCTGAGTATTGAGAGAACATAGGATGTAAAGAGAGTGAATTGTCATTTGAATACAACATAGACATAATACTACTCTTTTCTTAGGCATCAAGAGGAAGATGTGTAAAGATATGAGAGGATGGGTGTAAGGCAGGAGGGAAGTAGTAGGACGAGAAGCGCCAGTCGTTGAGGAAAGAGAGAAGGAAGTGCCGACGCCCCATCGATCGTAGTGTGTTGCGTGCTGTAGTGCGATGCCGTTATCGCCCTCGTTCGCGATTCCGCCCGCCCCGACACGTGTCTGCTCGTTCTCCATTCGTCCCTTCTTCTCACCCTCTCAGCCCGTCTCACTGCTCCTTCCTTTCTTCCTCCTGGCCTTGGAACACTCTGAAGGCTAGGGCACGGGAGGTACACGGAGTCCTTTGAATTATGGGGCGGCGAAAGGTGCTGTGCTGCTTGCTTGGCCAAAAACCCTAGTACGAAAATCGAAAGCTCGTTTGGTTCCCCGACGAAGAAATAGAAATGTTCAAAGAAGGAACTCTTCTTCTCATTCAACTATATAAACTGATGTGGTACTCTTAATTTGTTTCGCGTTTGAGATAATAATTAAACTAAAATAAATATAGCCTAACGCTGAGAAGTCAAATCTCTCTAATTAGCTAAACATGAACGTTCTATCAGAAATCAGAACCAAGCGAACTTTCTTCAGTTTAAAATATTAGTTCTCTCAAGTTCTGATTTATGTTTTAAGTCATAGATACTTGTCTCTGCAATCATTTTTATCACGCAATATTCTTCGTATCTTGTTTTTTATATTATTCCTATCTCATATCCTCCTGGTTGCTACACATTCACTATTCAAGAACACTTTTCACTTTTAATTTTGTTATTTGCTGACTCAATGAAATACACGTATAAATTTTGTCTTATTTTATAACAAACAATTTATTACGGTATGAATAATACTCTTTTACATTGCCGTAACATATAACTCTCATCAATTGTTTTCTTCTTTCTTTCAGTTTTCTCAGTTTTTTCCGTAATTCTCACAAGGAAAGGGATTGTAGGATTTTATTATTTTTTTAAATTGCCAAGTACTATTGTTGAAACCTTCCACGTATGTATTCTGTAACGATATCTTTGATATTCAACTTTGGCCTCATCTTATTAATGAGACGTCGAGACGTCGCCCAGAGGAGTATTTGCCCTCAACACCTGGCCAAAAGTCGAAAAATTGAAGTTTATAAAATGGTGAAAAACCTGGTACTGACTGAAAGTTAGATAATTGACGCTTCCAGGAGTTGATATATCCGAGCGTTAGGGTCAGTCAAAAGTCAGGTGATAGAGGAAAATTATGTTTCTTTTCTTAATTTTAGGGAATATTTCTTTCAACAAATTCGGTTGTAATATTGTAATATTCTAAAAAAATGGCATTTTTGAACACATGTCGCACCTTGTCGCGCAACTTTACTAATACCACACTACTCTATGACTATTCCTTCGTGTATTCCTGAAAGAAAATCTGCCGACTTTATCCGACCTTAAAAAAATCAATTTTTGTATACTTCTGTTGTACTTTGAAAATGTTAGTAATTTCACACGAATCAAGAAATATTATTCCTATAACCAAGAAACTAAACATACATGTTATCTATCACTTGTTCCCTAATACAATTTTATTATAAAGAAATCCTAAAATTAGGATTCTACTTCTAAAATATGAAATATTTAATAGATAGAGTTGAATAAGAATAAACAATTTCAAGAAATAAAATGAAAAAAATATAATGTATGTTTATTTATACGGATGGTATCACCGACATGGGGCAGGTGCAAAATTTTATGTCATTGGGGTGCTCTTATCAAACACTCCTTTATTCCCATAGGCCAGCTCTCAGAGGAAGCAGCCTAAGCACTCGATAAACATTTTATACTTTATCGTCTAAATTATGTACGAAAATTCAACCGTTCAGTGTGCAACAGAGTTGTGCTAAATATACTTCTCCTGAACAAGGGTCCATTCATAAGCTGCTCCAGAAAGACGCACAGAAAAAATAGTTATACATTTTCGAAAGAAACAACAGAGCTTCTGCTTCCCGGGACTGCGACTTAAGGCGGCTCCACACATTCGCTATTCGGCGAACTCCGAGCAACCTAACAGCGAATCTCGAGCAACAGCGATTTGCTTGGAATATTTCCCGAGTATTCGCCTATTGGCGAGCACATTGATGCAGACATAAGTAATTTGCCGAGCACGTGTTCGCTCTGGGAACAACGAATATTCGTGTTAATGATAAGAGGTTATGGAGAAAGGATCTGACGTAATCACACATTCTGTTGCGTATGTAGTTGTGTCTTCTGAAATGTTGTTACATAAGGTAAATGGGTCTTATTTAATCTTAATTCAATCAATGAAACTAATTTTCATTCCATATGGATTTAGCTATGGTAATCGGTAATCTCGAATTTAAGATCCTTATAATCATTATAGTTTTTATCCACTCATAAAGAATCATTATTAATAATAATAAATTTATTGTCAAAAAACAGTACAAACTGCGTATGACCACGTGGAGGACAATAAACTAATTTACTCTCCGGAAGCAAGCAAGGGACCATCCCATCAATTCCGATCAAGAGCCCTAAGGCCGAGGCGGATTCAAAAATTTCAGCAAAAGTTCCTAGATAAGATAAAAAGTTACCTTCAAGTTATAATACTAATTATGTCAATATGTTTGTAATTTAACGCAAATATGTTTGTAAATTTACATGTACAAGTTATTATCGAACTATAGATTATTCTGAGTATAGTGTTTAAAAATAATAAGAGTTGAAAAAACACTAAATTCACGATTTATTGTTACAATAAACACGCCCCTAGACAAAGCCTAGAGAACCTGTAAAAGAAATCCGCCTCCACCAGAAGGAAAAACGGAGAAAAACCCGGGCCAGGATGGGGCACAGAATTAATGTACACAACCGTGCCAAAGTTGAGTACACATAAAACTAAATTAATATGAGCCATACGGCAACGCAACCATGCAAGAAAATAGTTTTTGAAATTGTTATAAGTTATTTAAAAAGTGTCACAGCAATGGCGTGATAAAGTACAAGACGAATTTAACTTTTATTAAAATCAATAAATTCTTTTACAATGTAGAAGCACTGGTGCAGGAGATAGTTTTTAAATATTATATAACTATCTTAATTTATGTCTCCACAACATCGCACTTTATTTATTTATTCAAATATCATTCATTACATTTAAGTGTCATATTTTTACTATTTATTATCACAATATGTTTTATTTTTACATTTTTTATTTCCCGAATATTTCGTGTACAGGAAATATATGCTAGTACTACTACAAAATAGATAATGCTAATAACGTCAATACACGTTCAATCCTGTGAAACTTTAGAACAGTTAATAAAAGTAAAATAAAGTGAATAAAAATGTTTGCGGTTTAAATCTCGCATCAAATAAACTTTATAGTCAAAAAGCAGTTGCAAACTGCGTATGAACATGTTGGAGATAATAAATGAAGTTTCTCCATCACTACTTTATTACTTCAAATTTTTCTATTTTATCACTTCTAAAAACACTTATTTTGTATGATAAGGAGAAAAATTACAAATAATTTGTTTTTTCAGCGATCACTTACTCGAAATAACTTGAAAGCGTATTACTCGTATACTCGCGATTCTTGGTATTCGTAAAAGCACGAACATGGACACTACCACGAACAGGTCATTCGTGAATACTCGTCTATGCCCGGCTTCCTTTGAAGTGTCTTAAAAGACCGACACACTGCGGGAAAAGGTGTACGTGATGCGACAAATAGCGAACAACCCATCCACACATTCGGCGAGCAGTTGCTCGGAGTTCGCCGAATAGCGAATGTGTGGAGCCGCCTTTACACAAAGAGTGATAGTGAGGCGGCGACGACGACAATGAAGATGGTGATGAAGATGAAGTACTTGAAAACAAATTTCAATTTAGTTTATTCTCTACAACAATAAGAATACACGTTATTTCTCACATTTTTGCAACCTTTATTGACATCCCTGTTCGCCCGGAAGAGCTCGTCTCTACTGTTGAGGATAATCATAACTATACTTCACCTAAGGTTTTGACATGGCCATGTTCCTGAGATGGTCACCTCTCTTTTTGTGAGTTAGCTGACCAAAGACATCGCTATACGACATTCGCATCCAGCGTGGGGGCTTTCTACTGTATCATTTAATCATTTCCAGCATGGTGTAGCATTATGAAATCATTAATAAATAGCATTAATAAATATTATTATCATCATTGTTATGGAGAAACAAACATTAATTTGTCAATAAACACAATAAAAAGTGATATGAATTAAAATTTTGAATAACATTTTTTTCAAGCACATTATCCGAGTAAATCATGCCGTAGGTCGCATGTTAATGTACAAAACAAAAGATAATGGTAAAAACTAGGAAAAAAGCTTTGTATTTCTTTACGAAAATAATAAAGAGATTTTTTTATACATGTAAAAATGATTATTCGCCTTAATTGACCAAAAACACGTGATAAAATACTTTTGGTCAGGTTTCGCTTCGAAATACACCACTGCGCGTCGAGAAGTTTTTCCAAGCCCTTGGGACTTCGAGGTCGCCAAAGATGCGTTGAAGATGTTATCCGTTTTTTAAATAAATTTTAATGTTTTTATTCTTCGATTAAAATTTAACAGTGTAAAGATCGTTAAAGTATGAAGATTAATAATTCCCCACCGAATTCAGGGAAAACAGTTTTCAATATTTCCAGATGCCAAGTTGGTGTATTCATATAACGACTCCTATAAAGAATGTAATACTTTATAATATAAGGCTTCTTATAAAGACTGTAATACAATGATGCAAACATAATTTATAGCATTTATTTTGAAAATTGTAACATTTGCAGCATATAATGAGCTTGTACTTCTTTGCAGCAAACAATGTGGCAATCCTTACTTTAAATACCAGTTTCACGTTGCTTGAAATTCGTTCCATAGATGAATCTTCTTATTAAAAAAGAAAAGAGATATGTTAATTCTAAACATATTTTTTTACATTGTAACTGTTTTTAGAATTACAGAAATAAGAAAATTATTAAA
The DNA here is from genome assembly GCA_002313205.1 of Laupala kohalensis. NCBI lineage: Eukaryota > Metazoa > Arthropoda > Insecta > Orthoptera > Trigonidiidae > Laupala > Laupala kohalensis. The sequence goes on along the minus strand of NNCF01133086.1, from coordinate 319,196 downwards.
CTCTGAAATGAGAAATTCAGAAGAATAAATAGTAACTCATATAAACAGTACTATGTAGATTCAATTTCTTCTCTTTTGTAGAACTCATCGGGCATTACAAACGTTCACATTAACTTCTTTTTAATTACATAAGTTAAGTGTTACGTTTAATAAAATATACATACGTCTGCAAATGTTTCTCTAATTTTTCTCACCATGTTTAAGATACATCGAAATGCGGAACACACAGAATAACACGTATAACGGTCCTTTAAGTTTTGTTCGAGACAAACTTAACTAAGATTTATCTAGATTTTTTTTCTTATTTTTGTGAGATTTCCAATACTATGAGGAATGTTAGACTACCACCTCACCTGTCACGAAGATAGAGCAGACTCACTAAGCCCTTTTCGCAACGGCCCTCTTCGTTCCCCCAGCGTTTCCTACCCCTTCTGAAGGATTCAGCCGCGAGCGATGGGTTGCGTTGCGTTGCGTATGCAATAATAACGAACACGTGATGCGGAATGACCCTCCGCAGCTTCCCTGCCGACCGTCGCGGCGCTCTTATAAAATTTTCACACGCCTTCTAAATATTTAAGCATCTCGCCTCGCCCGCCAGCTGGAAGCTTCGCATCTGGAATCTTGCGTGAGTTGTAGGGAGAACTGATACTACGGTGAACAGAGGGAGGCCAGTTGCACACTGGAAAGAGACATGTGTGGCGGAACAGAGTTTTACGACGTAGAGCAATGGGAGCGTCCAGTACGAATGCTTTCATTTGTAACCGCATCAGCCACAAGGTACGGGAAAGAAGATTCAAAAGATGACACAAGTAAGGTCTTTTCATGGATATATCAACATTGTAACGTAGATATATTGTATAATAATATCGTGCTCCCTGATCGAAGACGTAAGCGTGGAACATGAGACAATGAGAGTAAAACTCTCATTCACCATGCATACTGATTTTGGTGATCGTTATAAACGAATTTGAGAGGCAGGTCTTTAGAGATAGAATAGATTCATTGTAACACAGCTTATATAAAGAATAATAATAAAGCATTCATTTCTCGCATAAATGATGAATTTCTCGTATAAGCACACCATTTGATAGGTATAAATTTCGTATTATAGTTGGTTCTTTTCAAAATATTAGAAAAAGTGTCTAATATCACCTTGCAAACCTCACCAAAAGGTATAAAATAAATATCAGATGAAAGTAATAATACTTGTTTATTATTAAGAAGAAACACTATTTTTGTTTTGACTACTGTTTTTCTACCATTCAATTTAACTTCATCAAATATCTTCGTCAATACGAATTTGATTATAATCTATGAAGCAAACACGAGATTCATCATATATCTTATTAGGTTTGTTTAGAACAAGTCTGCTCTTCAAAACCTGTTAATTAATTTCACCTTAGTAGTGATCATTTAAAGTCTCTTAATTACTAATATATAGTTTTATTAATAATTATATTTTATCGTATTAATTTTTACATCATATTAATGAGAACGAAATACCACAAATAATATTGTTTGTTTTACTTTTATTGCAAGGGATCACTGAAATCCCAGAGAAACTTTGATTTCTTTTCTTAATAACTTTTGGTTTGGAGTGAATCGGGAAAATTAAATTCATCAGGACTGAGTGCAGTTTTTGGAAGTTCCTTCACATAACGCTCGTTCTATTCCTCTCTCCTACAAGTTTCCACCCGGTCTCCCTCCGAGTTTCTTTTCGAACGCAGCTTTTTCCTTTCACGCATTTCGTTCATTCAACCTCGCACTGTGAAAAGGCTGCCTTCGAATGGCATTAGGTGCGCGCTCTGAAATAAGTCTGAGAGAACGCAGCTCTTCGTCGCTTGAATGAGAGGGGAGAGATGTCGGGGAAATTCCTCTCTCAGAGAACAAATCACATCTCATTGAGAAGTGAGGGGAGGGAGATGGGAGTGGTCGCACTTCCCACAGCTTTAAACTGTGACGTATTTCATGCCAATTTTTCTTTAATTCGATACACGATGTTAAAAATTCAAATACACTTGTTTTTATCTAAAAGTAAATAGTAGTTTAACAGTGCTCGATAATTTACAGAAGACCAATTTGCCCGTTCGGTGAAGCACATTCACTCCCACTCTCGAGAAACATCAGAGATCCACCACTGCCACATCGAATGGTGTCAGCTCACGAGAAAGATTCTTTGTCATGAATAAACTGTTTGATTACATGCAGGGTATACTCAATTTATTGAATATCCAATGTTTAAAGTGATCTAAAATTAAATATTGTTATAGTCATTTCATTTATTGACGTGTTTGCAAAAGTTGATTTAACATACTATTTATCATACAAAATTTACTTTATAATGTTTACATACATAAGTCCATTAATTCAAGGAACAGTGATTGCGGAGCTGAGAAAACATTCTCTGTGTGAGAGTTTTGAATTAGAGTTTGCTTAGTGACTGGCTCCGATATTGTCTAAAGTAAATTATTGATAATGGATTATTGATATTATACGCGTATCAACTTCTTTATTAAAAATTTTAGTGATCCCTTTTTCTTAAATAACACGAAATTGAAGGGGCTAAGGGGTGGGTGGGCTAGATAACACAAGGTTCTGTTCACTAACTGCACATCAGAAATAATATTTTCTCTTATTGAAAACTTATTTTACACTTATTACACATAATGGAGAATTGGGTCAATAACGAAGATTAAATTATTTTTTACTCTGTAACAAGATTTTAACGCAACTTTCTATCATCTATTTTGCAATAACGATAATAATAACATTGTGACTGAAACACGACCGAATCCATGACTGAAGGATTCATGAGTATCGTACAAGATAAAGCAAACCCAAGCTATTACAGAAAAGAAATTGTACGTGAGAATGTCGGTGGAAATCTCATTATTTCGAACTGCCGAGTACTCATCCCCTTGGACTACACATACTGACACAATCAAATGGCTAAAATAATTCACCAACCGTTAGCTAAAAACTTGAACCTTGTTGAAATAAACCTGGTGTTCTTCCATGTATAAATACCTGACTCCACCTGTCTTGGAAAATAGAAACGCCACACTGTACTGGGATAAGCAAATCATTACAGACAGAACACTAAATAATTATGAACAGTACAAAATATTAATATATAATTATAAGAAAAATTATAATTGATATAGCTGTTCCTTTCGCTCCCAATTTAAAGAAAACAGAACAAACAAAAATTCCAAACAATCAGGCACTTAAGATAGAAATACAATACATTTGGAAACAAAGTATTTATTATTGCCCCCACCTCCACAATTTCAGCTTAAGTTGCGAAAAAGAAAAAGGCAAACTTGCACGATTGTTATTAGCCAGCAAAGTACTGTTGGAAATGCAGAAATCGGGTATATGAAAGAAAATGCAACCTTATAAGAAAATTCCTCAGTTTTGATTCAATTTGACTTGTCATATAAGCTTACCCCAACTACCTGTTTCAACAGAGGATTGTACAACAACTTATAAAAATAATGAAAATGACAGAGATATGCCTGGACTGCAATGAAGTATAGTTAATAGAAAATGCACGAATGATTTTAAATAATCGTTAAAAACGTTACAAATAGTAGGTTACCATTATATATCCAGGAACATAATAATGAGAGTAATGTAATTAAATTGTACAAGTTCCTCGGCAGGGTTCGAACTATCGATCTGTTGGCTATGCTTGCAGTGAACCTGGCATGTAATTTATAATCAATTGAATACCAGGCGGGATAATTGTAAACAACTGATCTGAGCACAACTGAATATCCCGTGCTTTTGAACCTTGTCGTTGACGCAATACAACCTTATGAAAAATGCTCTATCCAGCCGATTGAAATTCGAAGTTACAGCACTGCGTTTATTGCTCTGCAGTAGATAAATTATTGCATTGTACTTTCATTTTGGTATATATTATTGTCAGTAATGTATTAAGGTATACGGAATTTTGTTGATCCCTCAGTTCTGTGTTTACATTTACCCCACGTATTTCTAGGGCTGGAGCAATTGTATGCGTAAATAAATGAATAAATAAACTTTATTGTAAAAAAAATCCGTTACAAACTGCGTATGACCACGTGGAGGACAATAAACTAATTTACCCTTCGGATGCAAGCAAGGGACCATCTCATCGAATCCGATCAACGGCCCTAAGGCAGAGGCGGATTTCACATTTCAGCACACTCCTAAAAATAAAAATAGTTCGATACGTGTTATGATTTTAACATAATAGCAACAAATTTCATATATTTTCGAATAGTTTTGACATACAATCGACGTGTGTTTCTGAATTAACCTTCGTTAACCACATTTAGTACGTTTTAATAATATTCTTTTCAATTTTTCTCAGTTTTTTTCGGTCGGTAGGATTCCAATAAATATTTTGAAAGTATGGAAAATTATCTTCTAGAGGAAGTAACATACTTGGAGCCAACCACAGGAGATATAGAACTGGGTATGTTATTACTCTTAGATATAGAGGGAAAAATGCAAAAAACACATTCCAGTTCTTCTCTAGTTAAAAAGTAGGTAGTAAAAATGTTATTACGTTTTCTGGTTACGTAAACATTCCTGGAATGTATTGCTTGGTTTTCTTTGTTTTGTTTTGTTACAACTCTTTGTTTTTATCCGTTGTGATTTGATATTTTTGTTCATGAAGTTAAATATTATTACTTGGTAATTGTGGGGTATTCGCAACATTATCAAAGAATGATAAATTAAACGTCGTTGGTTTGTTGCCCAAAGTTTTAATGTCAGAATGCTGTTTTGGCTGCATAGCAGCCATCGTCAGTTACATACACTGAGTATTCAGGAAAATGTTTTGGCAAGTGCTAGGCACTATTAATCGGTATTTTTCGATTTTGTAACAAATTACTTAAGTAAAATGGGAATACGTGTAAATGTATACACCGAATCGTAATATATTTAAATACTGTATGACATGGATCAAAATTAACTTTAATGTTTCTACACATACAAGGGCATATATTTATACTGTGACCCATCACATACTTTACGTCGGGAGAGAGTTCATTGTTTACAATTACCCCGTTGTTTCAGGGGTAATGTAAAAACGCGGGGTAATTGTATGAATAAGTATGAGAAATTTCCTTCTAGAAATCTTCGTTACAATATGAAGTAGGAGAGTATATAAGTACGCTTAAAGGAATGTTTTAACAAATTAAGGCACTGAAATTTAGGTATGAAAGAGAAACATTCTAAACTTGTTTACAATTACCCCGCCTAATCTACACGTCCGTTAGCAAAATTTATACTGTATTGTAATTGAACATCGTTATTTTTAGAAATACATCTTTTACGTAAAGGGCAAAATTGAAGAAACAATATATTCTTTTTGTGTTTACCCTAATCGAAGATGGTAAAAAAGTAATTATAAAAGTCAAATTAATACTGGAATATTTGAAATGGATAAATAGATTTGTGAGGAATTCATTCTTTCACACCTCTATCTCCCATAGTTTCAAAATTATTTCCTCGCGACAAGCAGATCATTATTGACGGTCACATTTATTGTGTTCGTAACATAGCAACATATAAAAAGAGGAAAACCATAATCACAGTAGGAATTACATGCTTATATCTTCTAATTGTGCAATAATACCATTTTTCGTGAACCTAAGAGTCATCGGATGTATGCGTTTCAGCGGTCTCGAAAACCATAGTCTCTACACCAGTATCGGTCATCATCGATTTATTTGACATTTCATCCTCTTCCCACCTCAAACCAAAGGTTATATTTTCCCTCATGGAAAGTGATCGTGAACTTAAGTAATACTGGGAATGTCGATATTCATTTCAGAGGTCCCCAAAATTATATAATCAACACCAATATCGGTCGTTTTCCATATTTTTACTGGCCATCATATTTTCATCCTCTACCCATAGGGTGTTAGGAGTGGACTATCCAACATTATGAAATCACGTGGTACGGGGAGGGTGTCACTATTCATCTCAGTGGCTACGACAGCTATGGTGTCAAAACTAAAATCGAGGATTTTCATCGGGTTTTTTATTGACACCCTCTATCTACGGGATGCTAAGGCTGTACTTTCACGCACGGCGATTAATTGTGGACTTAAGCAGCAGAGGGTGTGACACTAATCCCCTCAGTGACCCTCAAAATCAAGAATTCAATCTTAATATCAGTCGTTTTAGATCATTCATGTCACCCCTTTTCCACCCCTCTCGTATGTGTGATATTGTTGTCTTGCCCCCATAGTGTTTTTCTCTGTATAAACAATTATAAGGCTATCAAGTCTATACATTTCGGAGATATGTTGGACCATACATTCACATACATACATATGTACATTTTCATATATAGATTTATTACATAAAAAAGTTGATCGTGGACAAACTCTTACAATGATGTAGATCTAATGACGTTGTTACCATGAAGAGGGTGCGAGAAAATTACCCGTGGCCTTAAAGTATAATTGTTTAAACATTTTTTTCAAGAAGAGTACAAAATTTAATTTTTACGGCATAAAATGGTACAAAATTCATAAATACGATTTCTATTAACTTTTGAAAGATATTTTGCAAGGGGGGCATTTTGTCTATAACTTGTCTGTTTATACTATTGTCGAAAAAGTCGATCGGTACAAAATTCTTCACTGTTCCCTCTATCAGGTGGCGTTTTTCATTTTCCTCTATCTTGAAAGTGGGTGCTGGAGAAAATTACCCCACTCCTCAAATTTGAATTGTTAATATCTTTTTTCTATGACGGATACACAATTTTCTTTTTGGGGTACAAAACGGTAAAGAATTAGTTCAAAATTATGTTTTTTTTTGTTTTTTCAAAAACTCAAAAGTGGGGGCTGGCGACATTTGAGTAAATATTTATACATGCAAATATCCGAGTGTTTTGCATAAATCGAATCTCCAACCTTCAATATATTGTATTACTTTATCTCTGCGAAGTTGTCGTGAGTTTATGGATTAATGCTGCAGTTTAATGAATTATGAATGAAAGCTAAGGTCCTGCCAACTACCTTCCGTGTAACCATAACTTCCACAACCAGAGTTGTTCTTGTGCAAATACTTTACTCAAATCGTTACTTTTGATTCGATATGACGTACTTTTAAAAATCAATGCGAACTTGCTATAAAGAATTATATGCGAACTTGCTATCGGGAGATAAAAACTAGGATTGAATCGATTTTTGAAGAATGCTGGTTCTGACTCTTCTCACTCACGCCTTCTTCTCACAACTCACGTTTCCAATTGAAGAATTGGATCATGATTAGTAAAGAAAAAGGGTAATGTTCGTGATGTTTATGCATGTAAACTACCAGTGTTCCTAGAAAATGCTGTTTGTTTCATGAAATCAAACCCTGTTGATCAATAGGAAGAGATGGATCTTCGAAAACTGTTGATTTTGAGTGGGGTGAGTCCTGATTCGGTAAATTTCCTTGGGACTATTCGTAATAATCTACAATCCAATACTGGTAGTACTCGGAATAAAAAGAGTCAGAATTATAGGTGGCGCGTTTCGATACCTTCTTATATCAATACTGTTGTTGTGATGCTTAATTGATATTGATGTATAGGTTTTCTGGTTGCGATACTTCATCGGTACCGATACCGAATCCAAGTACACTATCGATAATTTCGCGGTATCGTAACGATAATTAACACAACCAAAAACCTGTAACTAAAAATGAATTTGTGACTAAAACAAATAATCCGATGAGCATTAACACCAGCTAGTATGAAATCTAGTAATGAAACGTCCAGTGGGTACAACGAGTGTCCTCCTTAGCATGGTTCACATTTCCGTAAGTCGTGCATGAGTACAAGCGCGACAACTAGAGTGAGCTTTTTCTAAGGCCGCGTGGCGTGTTCGCTGGAGTCACGTACGACTTGCACTTACTCCCTGTCTCCCTCAGCGCCCGCCACTCCACTGAGCGCTCGCTCGACCCAGGGAGTGCGTGCGCGTGTCCACGAGAGGTCGCGTGAGTCGCCAGGTGGCGTGGCGCAACGAGCGAATCGCGTGGAGCGGAGGGAGGAGGTGGGAACCACCACTTCGTAAGATTGAGTCTCCCCTTCCCACCCTCCCGTCAGATTGCTTGCTCCCTCTGTACTCTCAACCCCTTGCACGTGCAATGGCGTGTGCTCATTTTAATGAGGGGCGCTCCCAATCAAACGAAAATGTAGTTTTCTACTTGAAATGTGGCTGTCTCAGATGACCTTCTATGATTATTATTTCAACGTTTTGTCATACTAATATTTTAAACACAATGTCTATGTCTTAAGCTACGGCCAACGAACTCTATTACAAATGACTAGATATTTCAACCGCAACGTGATGAATGAAATGTTGTAAAGATAATGAAAGCTAACTGGGACTCGCGATGTCAGTATTGAAGAGTAAATAAACCTCAACCACGTTTACTTATTTATTCGAAAGATAACGTTACATGTCATTTTTGGTATTATTTTGAACAGTGCGGATAACGTAGTGAAAAACTATTGTGTTCTTTAGAATAAATATAAGTCAAGATTCGTAAAGCCAATACTTCCATTAATTAAAAGTGTTTTTTCGGATTTCAGAGAATCTTTAGATTTCTCGAGGTTCTCCGGTTCTCTCTCGTCTTATTCACCAGATTATCATCTACTCTTCGCGTCAATTATATATCATATGACTCAGGAAGGCGCAGAAGAAAGGACATCCGTCCTCCTAATTCGCCTGCTGTATCATCCTGCACCAGTGCTTCTACACTGTAAAAATTTTATTGATTTTAATAAAAGTTAAATTCGTCTTGTACTTTATCACTCCATTGCTGTAGTACTTTTTAAACAACTTATAACAATTTCAAAAACTATTTTCTTGCATGATTGTGTTNTTGGCACGTTTGTGTACATAAATTCTGTAGCCCCATCCTGGCCCGGGTTTTTCTTCGTTTTTCCTTCGGGTAGAGGCGGATTTATCATACAGGTTCTCTAGGCTTTGTCTAGGGGCGTGTTTATTGTAACAATAAATCGTGAATTTAGTGGTTTTTTTTCCAACTCTTATGATTTTTAAACACTATACTCAGAATAATATATAGTTCGATAATAACTTGTACATGTATTTTTTGCGTAAAATTACAAATATATTGACATTCTACTAGTATTATAACTCGCAGCTAACTTTTTGTCTTATCTAGGAACTTATGCTGAATTTTTTTGAATCCGCCTGTGCCTTAGGGCCCTTGATCGGAATTGATGGGATGGTCCCTTGCTTGCTTCCGGAGAGTAAATTAGTTTATTGTCCTCCACGTGGCCATACGCAGTTTGTACTGTTTTTTGACAATAAGTTTATTATTATTATTATCATATGGAGATAATATTTTATTCTCTCCATAGCGACCCCGTGTGAAACGAGACAGGATATAAAGAGATATAATTATTCGACTCGGTAAGGTTATTTTATGTGAATAAGGAGCCATGCGTGAAATATGGAATATTTAAAGAGATAAAACTTTATTTTGTATACTTATTACGGTTGAGTGAATTTTCTGGTTGTATCGTCTTCTTAAACCTGTATCTCCTCAGTAGAAACAATTTTTGTGTTCATGCACCCTTAGGAACTAAGAACGCTCTTTATTCATCTCTAAAAGCGGCAAAACTTGAATATTTCGTGTGAAATAAGGTAATGATGATTTTTCGAGATAAGTCTACGCGTTTATATTAACTTCACCCGCTTTCCGTGATGTAAAATACGAGGTCTACTTCTCTCTGAGAGACGCAGACAGTGTGCCGTGGGCACCACTTGACTGCGTAGGGCCACTTCAAACGATGACGTAGGGGTTGTCGCGCTCATCACCGTCGCCGTTGGCGTGACCTACACAAACTCCCTTTTCCCTTGCCTCCTTCGCGACTGTGCATGGCCTATTCAGCCCCTTCCCCCTCGACAGAACCCTTAGGAACCCCTCTGATTGTGACAGTGAGTCGCAACGGTCAGAACATTCTCCTCGGAGTAAACTTCGCTCTTGAAGATGGAGGTTACTTTTTTCATGAGCGAGGTCATCGTTTTCTTCCAAGGAAAATAATTCACGAGCGAATAAAATGAAGAAATGAAATGAATTGTGGGTCAAATGAGTGGCAGACTAAGGAATGAGTGGTTGTGCGGTTTTTAATATTTACATTGCGTTCTACAACGCAAACACAAAACGGCGAAGATTCGTTACCCATGTAGTGTTTTGTATCTTATGAATCGTCCCGGAAAAGCTCATTTACGATACTTCTAAAGCACAGGAATATGAAGAGTATCGTTGTATTTATTGTTACAAGAATATTTTATCATACTAGTCATTTTAAAGAAATATAATAAATATGTTTTATTTAATTTTTACAAATTAGCTAACTATCTTTCTTTATTATTCTTCCTCTATTGGCTCTACAACCATCTGTGGGTCTTGTTCAATTATTCCTCTCAACTTCTTTCTAACATTTACAACGGTTCTTACTGTTTCTTACTTCCATTGTTTTGGTATCCCGGAGCACTTCATCCTCCCATCTGTTTTCTTGTCTTCCTTTAATACGTATCGTAATGAATTTCCATTTTGTTATAATTTTTGCTGTTCTCTGCGATCTTGTCTAAAACCCATTTGGGAATTTCCTCACATTCGTTACATTATACGTGAAAGCCAGTGGTATCCCTTCTAGCCATTCCGTTGGGATTTGTTCCCTATACCTTTTCTTCAGTATACGTTTGAAGTATAATTTTTTTCAACTCAATTTCTCCTTTTTAATTAATTTACCAAAGATACTATCAGGTCCAGACGATTTGTTATTTTGAGCTTTGAAATCAGAGGATATATTTCACTTCGTGTCGGAGGTTCAGGTTCAGGTTCACATCTACCTCATCAACGGTCGTATTACTTTCTCCCTTTATTAAACAGTTCTGAAAAAGAAAAAAAACAATTCAATTCTTAAGTATTTCTTCTTTTTGTCAGAATATTTCCTTTTTTGACGTTACGTGCCAGAAATTGTTTATGGGAGGATAGACAAAATGTTTTGTCTCTCGGTATAACTTGTGGGATTAATTTCTCTTCGTGATTTTTCTATCTCCTGGTTTGTTATCGTTAATGTAGGTTTTATTTATGAAGATTCTTGTGATTCCCCTTTTTGTAATGGCTCTCCCCACTATTCACTTTCACCAGTTTTTGCGTCATGATTGTTTTCAAAAAGTACATTCTGTGTCGCCGTTTGGTCCTGTAAGATATCTCCCATCTTCTATTGGGCATTTTTTGGTCTGACTCTCTAGGACATGATCTATTTGGTTTACCATTAGAGTTTCATTATCTGATATCTTTTTTATGTTTGAACTGCGTACTTGATATATAGAGGTTATTTTATTATGCAAAATTTCTTCATTCGAAGTCACCCAAAAAATTAACAGCTTTTCAGCAAATATTCATGAAATGTACAATTTAATTCAAGATTTCATGTGTATATTATTCCCATAATCAATAATTTATTATTTATCACAATCTTGTTACTAATCCACTATGGAAAAAATCATGATACACTTAAAAAAATATTATAATATACTTTCATCTGTGAAAATTACGTTAAAGAATTCAAAAACAACTAAAAATAATGTATAAAGTTTGGAAACTTGTCAAGAATGTTTGCTTATTTTTAATATTCACGTTAAAATGCATATTTCGAACCTCGAGAGGAAACCGTGACAGTGCAGAACAAAGCAATCAAGTGCAATACTAAGCACCTTTCATTATCTGCAGATGTGTAATTAAAAGCTATTTCCATTCTGGGGGCAACCGTTTTCTTGTGCGCCAATCCCTATCTGTACGCAACCCAAATAAGCTCCCCCTCTTTTCCCCCCCCCCCCCCGCTAAAAGAGAGATGGAAAAGCTCTCTCTTCAATGACATCCTGAAGCCCTTTGAACCGCTCTGAAACTGGACCACCTCTCTTCGTAAATAACATCGGGAGCGAGGGAGGGCGATCGGAATTATCGCGTTCGCACAAAGAGGGATTCCCCGCGCCTGCAGCGTCGACGGAGGGAGGGGTCTTTGGTGCGCGGCAGGTGGCGGGGTCAGGGGGCGCGTGCGACTGACAGGTGAGCAGATGAGGCCAAAGACCCCTGTCGCGACTCCGTTGCCTCCCCGTCGCCTCTTTGCAATCCCCTTAATTTGTAACTTCTCGCGACGCGATATCTGGAGAGGACGTTTCCATTCTGTGAGGCAAAGGGCCCAATCATGATTCGTTTCTACCAGAACTCGCATCATTTAAATACGAATGAGTAATAAGAAATTTTGCTCTTACATAGTTTTGACATTCTTTTCTCGAACAATATTCTTCGAAGTTCTCGATAAATATTCTGGTTTATCTGTTGAACTGATCGGATGTCCAGATCCACACCACATCGTAAAATAAGGCATGAAATAAATGTCTTATCGAAATAAGATGAGTGTGGTCGACCTGCAGTGAAAATTTACTAAATTTAGTGGACTTTAAAGAATATAATAAGCTATTGGAAAATAATAATTTATAAAATTTAGAGTCCTGAAGAAGTAAAATAGATACTTCAACACTTAATATTAATAATAATAATGTATTTGTCTGTTAGTGACTAATGCTCGATGGCAGATAGAAAAGAATACATGATAAAATAATACGAGGTTAAAATATAAATCATAATTATCTATTAAAATATCTATAAAATACTCCCACAAACGGAATAAAATGCTTAGAAAATTACTACACATGGTTACAATTAGAAAGAAATTAATTATCTACATGAGGTTCATATGTGCTTTTATTCACATACATACACAAACTCAATTTTGCTTGCAAACAGTTACAGAAACACGCTCATACGTTCAAGCACGCTCAATGTACACACGTATGTCATTACTCCTCCAATACCCTTAGAATAAAAGTAATTGCTATAACATAAATAAAGGAAATTAATAACCATAAAAAACAGGGTTGCTGAGAACAATCATGCACACTTCACTACACTTCAGTACTCTTCACTACTATATTTAAGCAGATGTCTAACACATGAGCAATCATCAATGACAGATGGAGGTACCCGTCTCAATGTAATAGAAGTTATCTGCTGGCTGTATTCAAGTAAATAATATAAAAAGTTCTAAAAATTGCCAAATAATCATGTCCAAAATTTTCAAGATTTCACACTTTCTGAGGTTATTCCTTTTTTAATGAATCACGCAGATTTATATTGATCTTTAGGGAATATGTGTGCTCTGAATGTAGGATCCTCTCAGATTATTTACTTCACGGAAAAGTTTCGTATATTAATTTCCTTTTCTTGGTGCAAGGTGTGAATAATCTACTTTTTTTTTCTTTAGACCAGTAATATGAATCGTCATATAGTGATGTAAGATGAATGATTAATATTATATAGTAATTTATTCTAGGTTATTACTTTTCTGAGAATTGCAATTGAGGGAGATCGCTCACATATGTACATGCGACTTAGTTCCGAAAAAGTGTGGTATTATTGCACTGTAATAACTATAGTAATAGAGATGAAATCATGGTTTTTCGCTCTCACTGATATCGCTGAGTGGTGGAGTGTAGGATCGGCCGAACTAGGTGAGATTTTCACCTGGGATTTCCCTCACGTACACTATGATAACTTTCATTTGCCCATACCTATCATCTCTCCTTCCCAATTTCTACTCTCAAGTCATGGATCGTTGAAAGAGCAGGCCACATATCGTGACATCGTTTGACAGCAAGTAAATAAATCAAGAGAGCAGTTTAGTATTAGCTGACTACCTTAGTGACAGTTTTCCTATGTTTGGCGAGTGAAAAGAATGAAATTAATATGATTCCAACTATTAAACTTTTACTCAAAGCGAAAAAAGTAAAACATTTGTTAAACGTTGTAACAAACTCACCCATATAAAGCTTAATGGTTATAATTAATATTGAAGACATGAACAATTTGCAATTTGTATGACATACCAAACCTCAAATTGCTATTTAGGTATTTAAATTATTTAAACCCTCAAAATTTAATTGTGCATGTTTCGGCGTACTTGCAATTATTTTCGAATGGGGTGAAGTTTAATAAGTTACTGCTTCTGCAAAAATATTACAAAAATACTTATGCATTTCTTTTAATACTTAAATAGGTATTTTATATTGTATTTGAAAAACAAGAAAAATTGGAGAAATTGTTTTGTAAATGTGTTTTTCCCTGTTCATTCGATGGATGAGGAACAATTACGTTGAACCCCAAACACAAGTCTTCGAAGAAAAAGTGGTTAGATTTCAAAATGAATATTGTTGTTATTATCAATAAAAAAATCAAAAAGTTGAAGAAGGGTAACTAAATAAATTTAATAGAAACATTTAAGAGAGGAAACGAAATAGATATTAAATGGTAAGTGATACACCTAATAGGAATGAGGTCTAGTGGTATTGAAATTATATATCAGGATTATCATATGACTACACTGGTCAGAAGAAGGAGGAGGAGGAGGAGGAGAAGGAAAAGTATAAACATTGTCCAGAAATAAGATTGAAAATAATGTTTCGTGCTTGAGTTTAATTTGTCGAAGTTATGGCCTTACATTATGGTTGTGGCACCGTCCCATCCGCTGAAAACACATTAACGATGAAGGACACGTAAACTCTGAAGCTCTTTAACGATGAAAGTTTGAATGGGACGTTTGAACGGGATGAAAGTTTGAACGTAAAGTATTGGACTGTCAATTGCCTGTATAAGGTTACTTAGGCGAATCTCTCATCGAGTTCAATCGAGCACGGGTTCGCACAGGTGAGAAACAAAGACGCTACCACCAAGCTACGACACAGGGTATTGAATAGCAAGTCGAGTAAAGCAAGCCAAGGCACAGGGCTAAAAAAGACAGGCAGCCTAATCCTATAGTCCTGTGCGACGTTGTTCAAATAAGACGCTTCCCCCAAGAGTGCTCTTGTAAACTGACTCGGTCCAAAGAGCCTGTCCTTTTCCTTCCTACTCACAAAGTGGCCACCTTATCCTTCACCATCGCAACATCTTCCATTTGGAGACAATCCTTGGGGATTTATGATCTCGTTTTCCCTTCTGTTTTAAGTTTGCCTACTCTACTTTAAGAATGCTACATAATAGAGTTTTAATGTTGTCCTTTGTTAATGTTGTAATGTCCTCAGATTAAGTTCCGAATAAAAATGTAATATATATGATAAATACCATCGTTAAAATTACTACTTTGGAATTTTATTTCCAACTACATCCATAGAATGAATGATAATTTTTTAAGGTTTTCTATAACATGCATGTTGTGTGATTTGTTGTGATTTTTTCATAATGTATTGATATCCAAAACAAAATATGACACCTTCACTGCTGTGGACTGCTAAAAGTCAAATATCTAGAAATCTCACCATGACAGTAATTGTCAGACAAATGAGAAAACATGATAAAAATATGATTTACTCGAAAATTTTCTCAATATTCTACACTTTTGAAGAGGTATATTAAGATTTATTCAATATGCATCGTATTGTTTGATTAATCTATCGAGACTTAATATATACTGATATCTAAAAACACAAAAAATATCAAATAACCAATCGTTGAATCGTAATACAATATCAAGTAAATTTTTGGTCAGTTAGCATTGTGTTGTACATATCACTTTTTTTCAAATATTGTGCCACGCACATGTCAAAGATGTAAACTGTACAAATCTGTAACTGCGTGAAAATTTCTAATTTCAAATAAATTTCCTAGTGAAAATGTATTTTCAGAAAGAAAAATAACCTCACTCTCCACATTTATTTTTACTGGTTTTCGTAGAATTTAAATTAAAAATACCAAAAAATAATAAGCAACCATTTTAAGAAACTGAATTTCAAAAGAAACTCTCAAATTTACAATGAAGAGTTTTTTTTTCAAATTGGATATTTTATGTTAAGAAAAGTAGTGAAGGAATCTGTGGAAAATTCTAGTGACATGTATACAAAAATACTTATTCCTTATTCAGAACAACAAATTATTGAACGTCAATTGCTGAAAAATATGATTTCATATTATATTGAACTTCCTTTGTGTCCATGTTATTCCACAGATTCACGCTATCTTTTTAGTCATGTACCCAACCAGAAATAAAGCGGCAGTGGCGATGGCGGTGGTGACGCTTGGGGCGGGGAACGAGGTCTGTGCTTGCCCAGTCCCCTTCTCCGCACCCCCGCCCCACTCCCGCGGCAGTTTCTGTCTCTCTGTCGCAGTCTTTAATGCTTTTCGCATGTGTGTGTTGAAGGTTGCCTGCCCCGCCCGCCCGTCCATTGACCGCTGCTTGGGCTCCGATGGCACCAACTCGTTCCCCCGAGCAGCGCTGCCCGTGCTAGCCGTCACCGCCTTCGCCACCGCCGTCGTCGCCGATCCCGCTGCTTGGTTGCGTGGCCATGCAGTCCGGCCTTTGCTACAATCTACGCGTCTAGGCCGCTGTCACTCAACTCACCGCCAACGCGGTCCGGCTTCTCGACCTCGTTGAAAGTTCCACTTCCACAGTCATCATGACGACCATACCCATCATCAATATGGAGTGGGGAGAACTCAAGACGGTCGTCTGGAACAAAGTCCAGGAGCCCAAGTCACAGCGAAAGCTCATCTTGGTGATTGTGTCCATCGCTCTCCTCCTGGACAACATGTTGTACATGGTAATTGTGCCTATCATTCCTGATTATCTACGATATGTAGGAGCATGGGGACATCATCCGGAGCCTACTGTACCGCCTGGAAGCAATGTAACACTACCCCCTACGGCAAAACCCGATCATCATGGTCAGGATTCCGCTACTGGTGTTCTCTTTGCATCCAAAGCCATTGTTCAGCTGATGGTGAATCCGTTTTCTGGAGCTCTTATCGATCGAATTGGTTACGACGTACCGATGATGATCGGACTGATAATCATGTTCCTGTCCACTGCCATCTTTGCATGCGGACGCTCATACAGTCTGTTGTTCTTCGCACGGAGCCTCCAAGGAGTGGGATCGGCCTTCGCAGACACTTCCGGTCTTGCAATGATCGCAGATCGCTTCACTGAGGAGAACGAGCGGACCAAAGCTCTAGGCATCGCATTAGCCTTCATAAGCTTTGGATGTCTAGTGGCACCTCCCTTTGGCGGTGCGCTTTATCAATTTGCAGGCAAAGAAGTGCCATTTCTTATATTAGCTTTTGTTTCTCTGGCGGACGGGTTCATGTTGCTATTGGTGATGAAGCCGGTTCGTGAAACAATTGCACATCATGTTCAGAACCGCGTGGAAGGCGTACCTATTTGGCGCCTCCTGCTTGATCCCTACATTGCTGTATGTGCTGGTGCGCTTATGATGTCCAACGTAGCGCTAGCCTTTCTTGAACCTACCATCTCGCTTTGGATGGAGGACAACATTACATCTGAGAACTGGCAAATAGGGATGATTTGGTTGCCCGCTTTCTTCCCACATGTCTTCGGCGTCGTACTCACAGTCAAGATGGCTAGGCAGTATCCTCAGTGGCAATGGCTGATGGCTGCTGGAGGATTGGCATTGGAAGGATTATGTTGCTTCATCATACCTTTCTCCAGCTCCTACAAAGTGCTGATGATACCTATATGTGGCATATGTTTCGGAATTGCCCTGATAGACACAGCACTTTTGCCGACTTTAGGTTATCTGGTTGATGTGCGATATGTGTCTGTATATGGAAGCATTTACGCTATTGCTGATATCTCGTACAGTGTTGCTTACGCTGTTGGACCCATCATAGCTGGAGGGGTTGTTGAAGCCATAGGATTCACGGCTCTGAATTTTGGGATAGCATTTTCAAACCTGCTCTACGCCCCTGTACTCGTGTACCTGCGTCATATCTATGATTTCAAGCCTTTGGAGAACGAAGCAAACATTCTAATGTCAGATCCACCGAGCAAAGAATATCAAACGTATACTATGCACGATCAGAAGCCTGTAATAGGTGATCTAAAGAACCATCTCGAGTATTCACGCTTTCACGAAGACGGACCGACACCCGCATACTATCCCGATAGCCAAGGTATGATCCAGGAAACGAATATAGATAAGCCTAGTGGCCCAGGTGCTGTCAACGGATCGGTAGGCAACTATTACAGTGGACAGCAGCAACAATCGGCAGCACCTTCCCAACAGCAACAGCCTCCACAACAGCAATATCAGACGCGTCAGGAGAGTGAACCTCATGGCTATCAGGTGCAATATCAGGCACATTACACGGCTCAACCAGCCGCCGCCCCACTACCTCAGGGGCAGCAAGGCTTCCAACAACAAGCCCCGAACACGGAACAGGTGTATCAACGGCCTGCCGCGCAGCCACCACCTGCCGCGGCACCTGCCGCACAACAATTCCAAGCTGGTTCTCAGGCCGGGGTACAGGCGCAGGCACGCGATACCAACCCGTTCCGAGCAGCCCAACAGCCACCACAAACACAGGAGCCACCTGTCGACCGAAATCCATTCCGACAAGGTTTCGGTTATTAGGCGACAGCGCAGGCGCGCGCCACATAGGATAGCGTATTATTTTTCGTTTGACTGCAGAGCAACAGACTTAAACATGTGTTAAGTATTGTAAAGTATTTGTAGGTACCAGATATCTTTTGACCATTTTATCATTGTAAGTATGTATATATCACACCTAGGTCACGTACTGTATATTTCCTTGTTTTTATGAGAAAAGATTGTTTCCTATGTCTTATAAAGTTGATGCATGCTAAATCATTATTGTTACTATTTGTGTATCATTTTAAATTTTAGGTGCGATGTATTCGTGGAAAATAAATTTATTTTTATGAGATTGACCAGTTATGTAGATGTACTATAGACCTTGAAGAAAAAGACATATCTAAGCTGAAAATGCACATGTATCAAAACAAGAATATAGCATGTCAGAAAATATGTAGCATCACATATTTGTATCAATAGTGTATTTACTTTATAAGTTTATATATAATGAGCATTTTGTTGTATATTTTTTAAGACAAACAACCAAGAAACAAAACATATCAAAGTAAACACATAAGACATGTGATAAGGGAGTTTTTCCCCCGTAGTTTCTAATAGCATAGTTCATGTTTAAGTCAATGTATCTTCGACTCCATTGTGTAGATGTCAATGAGCAAACTGTTCTCACCGAACGTGATATGTTCTCGTTGACAAGGCAACTTAACGACCAATCAGTGGTTTTCGATTGAAACGCACATAGTTTCATTTATTTATTTCTTGCAATAGGTCGATTCTTGTTCCGTTGTCAACATAGAAAACGACACTTCTCGACGGCCCGCCGTAGAGAAGTGATTCCTATTCTCCATCGTAGAGAACTGAGTAGAGAAGACCGTAGAGAACTTTCCTACGTCGCTCAAGCCGCAGAAAATGAATTCTCTACGCAGAAAACACCTTTTATGCAGAGGTCTATGGTGGCATTTTCGTTGTGTTGTAAGGTTATGTGTTTCCTGATGTGTTGGTTATTATGCGTTAACTCATTCTTTTGCTAACTTAGGTACTACATTTAAAATAATGTTAAACAACAGTTATGAATACAGTTTATGCAAATTAAATACACAGTTCTCTGTTAGGTGCGTCAAATACAGAACGGATCCCTCTGAAAAGTCTACAATATTGTCTATTTCTTTAAGAACACAGCCACTAATTAAATACCAACTCCGCTACACTTTTATTAACGATTAAAATTTAACTTTCACGCACAAAAATAGCTTCTATTCCTAGTTTTTAGTGTGTATTTCAAAGAATCATTTATAGTTATTTAACATTTGATTAATTCATTCAGATTCATATAATTTTATTGTCTTAATGTGAAATACGGTCCAAAGTGACCAATTAATGAAGAAAGATATAAAGTAAAAATGTAATTAAAATATTTCAAGAAATTGTATAAAAGTACAATCATTTATTTATCATTTTATTCTTGAATAACAAATAATTTGGTATATTAACATCTACATTTACGACTAAGTATAAATAAATTGTCAACAGAAATAAACAGCGAGAGCGGAGACTGTTAATACTTTCAAAACCATGATAATTTTTTGAAAAGCGTGGTGTCAAATCTTAAGAGACACATTTACGTCCATCTACATATAAGGTTAAAATTTTCTCATATTGGTAAACAAAATAAAATGCCCACTCCCAATGTACAAAGACAGCTTACTTCTTCTCTACGTTACGGTGTTGTCACATGTTGTGCCACATAAACTTGTCTAATTCATGAAAGAGAATCGTTTAGAGGAGTCTACATAGATTCCTTTACTTCGCCGTGGAGAAATCTCTACGTGGAACGAGAATCGGCCAGCAGGAAATGATATTCTTTATCTATTTTTTTCATTATTCTTTGTTATTGTTGATTAAACAATTATATCAAAAATTCTACAATATTTAAAACCTTAATTGAAGTTTGAAAAACAAGGCGTGTTTTTACTATTAACTGTGATCAACAACTACTGAAGGTCGTTAGCTGCAGTTTGTTATTAATATTAAGGTGATGGAAACCATTAGTTCCATATTTGTTGGTGTCGTTTTTTGTACATAATTGCTACATTCGGACCAACTAACCATATCAGCGTACATATCCAACCCGAAGCACTGAATCCTCGTTTTATCTCTGTGTTCTCCCCCATTTCGGTTTCGGAAACAAACATATTTTTTCGTATGTACTACATTACATGTATTGAATAATTAATACACGTATAGACGTTCTATATCATTATTCATAATGTCCTCATATCATTGCAGAAATTAATATTCTGATACCAGAAGAAATTGCTCAGCTGTGTAATATAGAAGAGAACGAAAACATTATAAAGATTATATTTCATCCCTTATAATCTGAATGGTAAATACCCAGTCAAGTATATGTTACTGTCAAAGCAATAATAGAGCGTGTATGGAGAAAACGGAGACACAACTGTCACGGTATTCCAGTCCTTCCGAGTAATTTTTCTTCCTATTTTCTCTCACCTGCTTTTGTTATACTCTCTCGTTAGAATGCAGAGAGACATAATTCTGGCAAAGGGGAAAATAAGGGGAAATTGAGTGAATGCGCGTGTATATGAAAATTGTACTGATGAGTGGTCTAGCGTTAATGATACGGCACATGTTAGTGACTAACATATCACTATATGGCAGAGAAACAGGATTGAATGTTAAGTTATTGTTGATTTTGCAGATTTTATGAGCGCTTTAAAAAATAAATGTATCGTGTGTTTGAAAATTGACTTAGGCTAGCCTGTAGAACATGTATTTCACAGACGTAATTTCACTTTTGGTATACTAGTAGAATTCAATGGCCTTGGCAAATATATTTACGGAATACGAAATTACACTGAAACGCGACGGTTTTCAGTCGCTTGTTTAAGTAGAGTCCATATAACCGTTGTCGTCCTCTTAGGCTGTTTTCTTTTATAAACATTTGGGTGTTATTGTACATACGAGTAGCCACCTTTGTTACATGAAGCAGAAGCAATAAAGTTGTAGTCATCCCACTGTGGATAGCTAGATTCCCTGCTCTATCCTGCCCTACATCGAACACAGCAACGTGAGGCAGTCTGGGCCGCTTGCTATTAATACAGACAAGATGCAAAAAAAATGCCACTATGACTGACATGTGAATGAACCACGCAGCATAGTTTTCTGCGGGTGTTCTAATCAATTACTCAATGTGTGGCCAATATACTCCAGAAACGGAAACGCTTGCGAGCTAGTTTAACATATCTTATCAATGTTTCGATATCTGAAACATATCACAGAGAATATACATGTCCATCAGAATTTCCGAGGAAGATTATTGAGGTATATGAGAGCGTGTTCACACATATGTTTTATGGAATGTATCGTATTACGTAAAATGTATTCCTCGTTTTAATGTGTAGGTAAAAGTTGTTTATATGTTGAAATACAATTTGTAAATTAACTACAATTGTAATATTATGTAATATTTCGTAGGAAAATGAACTGTATAAAGAAACCTGCTAGAAGTTTCACTCACATGACGAAATATTTGGCTTCAAATGAAATTTGTTGGAGATTTAGGGAACTATTTAAAAAGTAAATTTATGTGCGAGCTCGTTTTATGTTTGTCAGACATTACTAAGTTGCCTATTTATTTACATTTACACGTTAATAAGTAACCGATTAAAATTGGTATTATTTGAATGTACAGCAAAGTCATTTGAAATTGAATTATTTCATAATGAATCTTCATTTCTATGTTGCCATAATATGTGTCTGTAAATTGGAATGTCATAAGCAGGTGTCTTTGTGTAAATGTATGAATGGTCGCTTGTAATAACTTTCATCTCGTGGACGCGAATCGAAAGCAGCGTAATATACTCTTTAACAAAGGATTCAAAACATATAAGCACCAACCATTGTACAAGTCAAGATATTGTGTCAGAAGTATTGTTGTAATGGAATTTCTTTTCAAATATTTATTGTTACATGTACAATATGTGTGATTTAAATGATATTTCCTTTACTCTGTTACATTCTTACCGTGTATGAGAATGCATGTTAAATTTCTCGTAAGAAAGACTGGTTTTCCTTTCTTAAATTTCGAAGAGTGTATGTCAAATGACTCAAGTATCCCACCCGTTTAAATTTTCCTCGGTAAAATGACCTTCTCACCACCTGTTCCGAACACTATATATGACCTTGTTCCTCGTCCAGAGGTGCCTACTCTATCCACAGTGTTCAGTGCGGCAATTCGTTCATCATCAACAAAGTCAAAAAGGAGAATTATGTTTCTAAACGTTTAACAGAAAATTATTCCAAAAACGAAAGAACTTTTTATTTTTTAGGATCTTTAAAATTGAGGAAGTTTTTTTCGAATTATCCATCTTTGTGAAAATATGTTCGAGGACCTCCTAGCTAAATCATGCTCGTTGACGTTTCAGCAAAGAACAAACTAGAAGTAATCTAAAATCATCTATTAAATGCACATTGCCATGAGGAAGGTGTTGAATTATGATCGAGTACTCTGTTCCGTTCATTGATGTTTAGCTCTGGATTGTGTTGCTGGCTAGTCGGAGCGTAGTCCGCAGGTGGTCCGAATAATTTTCCTCACACTCTCGAGGACAAATTAGTTATCATTAGCGCTCTTGTTTGTTTACTGCAATGGAAAATAGCACGTGTACTCGAATTTGAAGAGTTCATTCGATTACGACGAGATATTGGTTAAATTTCACTTTGTGGCGCATAATTAAAAAAAGTTACTTCTGTATTTGAAATTAGTAAGCTTGAAAAAAATTAGCTTTTAATTTATTGTATATTTTAATGCAGATAAATAAATCGTCCTCAATAGTTTGAACTTCGAATTCCAATCTGTGTCATTCTCTATGATAGAGTACGGACGAGAGCGTCTGTTTTGACTAATTCATCTTTGCGGGCTCGAGGAAAATTTATTTTCTATCCGGCTTCTGTTTCGCCAGCGCCCTATCTATTGCTATCATCCATGGTTTCTTCTAAATGACCGGTTCTCCTCCGGTTTCGCCCTGCTCTTTTCCCTAGCGCGACCTCCTTCCATCTCTACTTGTACTGTTATTCCGCGAGTGGCGACCAAGGCCGCCTGCTGGCTCGATGTGGAACCACAACGCTCCAGCACTGCTCCTGGGGCGCATCTTATGTGTGGCCTTTTATTAAACTTAAAGCAAGACATATTTGAATGCTTGTTGAACGAGAAAGATTTGTTGAAAGTAATACGATAAGACATAATTCGCTGAATGTTATAATTGTAGCTAGACATATCTATTCTTAGTGAGTTACGAGTTGTATGAATAAACTATGGTGCTGTTTATCATGCTTTGTCATTTTTTAATAAATTTTCCTCTTTCCTTATCCGTATATCAATCNCTGACTGACTGACTAATCACCAGATTTCAGAAACGACAAAGCCTACAAACTTGAAATTTGACAGGTAGGTTTCTTTTAGAGTTTAAAGATCCGCTAAGAAAGGATTTTAAGAAAATCGATTCCTAAAGGGAATAAATAGGGTTTGGAATGTTTTATGTATGTACCCCACAATAACTCTGAGAAGCAATTTCAACTTCAACTGAACTTGAAATACAGATTACTGACAACAAGAACTGTGGGAGTAAGACATCCCTGGTACCCCTTGGGAGGGGGTGGTAAGAGGGTGACGTGTAAGAATAATGAAAAAATCCTATTTCAAACCATTGGTATCGGTTCAGTTGAGATGGACAAAGACGACCCCAATGCTCCGTAAGTTCACAAGTCGTCCAAATTGGTGATAATAAACTTCTAGCATCCTTGAGGTAGGGGTGGGAACGGGTAACAAATAAAAATTAAAAAACGACCGATATTGGTGTTGAATACGTCATTTTTAAGGTGCAGAAGAGCAGAGTTACACTCTTAATGCCGCGTAAGTCCACGGTCATTCCCTATGAGAGAAACAAAAAATAAACGAAATAATTGATCTTAGTTGGAGATCATATGGTATTGAGATAATAGTTTTCGGGGCCACTAAAATTAGTAGTGACATTTCCGTAGTTGCCAAAGTTCACAATCAGCCCGTATAACCCCAGCACTCCTAGATAAGGGGATAATATGAAAAATTGTCCCACATGATAGATACCATTAACGAGTCCACCTTTTCGGCTTCGCTCAGTTGATAGTGAATTCCCGAAATCGCGCGAGTCGAAATTCAGCCCTCATGGAAGAGAGACACTACCAGTACCCCTTCGGAGGGGGGTAGATATGGGTTTATAGATAAAAATAATTGAAAGCGATTTTGAAATATACAAAAATGAACACTTCATCGGATCCATAGTTTTAGAGTTGATGAGATATTAAAACTGCCAATGCAATGATGTACAAGTAGAGGTAGTGTATTCTTAGAGTTGGGGGAGTGAAATGCGAGACGTAAAAATGACGTATAAAGTTCGCTATCAGGGTCGGGTCCGTGGGATCTGTGTTCTCTGAGTTTTGAGCCTCAAGTCCATCCGGAAGATATTATATTAAAGTCGTTTTAGTGTGCTCAGACATGTTTTCTCATCGGAAACTTCAAATACGGAGGGTGGCAAATTATTTTTTCGATATAACTATAATGAAAAAATATCTCATCATTACAATCGAACCTCGTATGAGCTAACATGAAAATTCAGCTGGAATAATTACTTAGCTGTTTGCACACTCATCGTAGTGAATCCTATTCATCACCCAATTGGCTTCTCACCTCTTTTCCGTTGCATATTTTCCAATGAATGTCACCAAGATTGCAAATTTGTCCTAATTCTGTCTCCAATCATTAAGACCGAAAAAGGTTGACCAATAAATTTATCTCAGGGTATGGACTTCACTTGTTTAAGAGCATTTTCAATATACATAGAAAAACTCATTTAAACACTTGATATATTTTTATTTTACTAATGGCAAAGATAGAAATATCTTTGCTTTGGATTATCTTGACCACTTACCGGTTCACAGCATCCAAGATGGCCAATAGTCTCACTCTGTACAGTATTTCACTGAGTAACCATCGGGGCCCGCCCTCACCCGTAAACGGCGCTCTGGCGCGGCGCAGCACAAGGGGAACCCTCGTGAACCGCACCCTCATCGCACCCCTACTCTGGCACCCCCGCCACGTTGTTAATGCTCCATGTTCCTCGCCTGTTCCGGGGGCTGTAAAGACTCTTTCTGCAGGTTCTCATTACCGGCAGCGGGTGTGGAAGCACCCTCCCTCGGAGTCCCAACCTTATTCCCCATCCCAATTCATTCCCCATCACTCCCACAGGAACCTCGTTCCTTATATTAACTTGCAGTAATCCACTTGGCCCAACTTCGGCCGCGGAACGAGATAATGCCCATGCACCGCAACTTCGGGCAAGCTTGTGATCGAGTGTTGCTGAACGGTTAATGGATGGGAATGTCGCTGTCTTGAGAACAGTTACAGACACCAAGCAATTAATAGTTTCCTAGACTGAGATCTGGCAATAATTGAGGGATATGGCAATCTGGCAATAATTTATCCCCATACGATAATTCCGTCCACTATTTTTTATATTTTCATGAAATTTCAATTTCCAGTTAATTTAAGTAAGATCTACGCCCTTGTATATTATAATGGGAATAAATCTATTATAATTAAGAAAGCAACTGAGTTGCTCGCGGATGATTGGGACAACTGGTTACAGGTATTGTAATTGCTGACTAACGAATATCTTACATACGGATTCGTCAAATTTTGAAAATTTTGATATCTCTCGTTGAACACTTATGAAACAAAACTAATTTAAGGGGTAAGACTTTGAAAGGAGTTTCGGAGCGAAGTGAGTTGAATACTAAAATGAAAAGAAAGGAAAATCACATTTCGTTGCTTGTTCTTTTGGATGTGGGACCTCATAAAACTACTACTCCTACAATGTATTAACGACCGTAATCCTTTGTATAGACATTAAATTTACTTCCCTTTGCTTGCAATCAGGTTTTACGTTTCGCTATAAAACTGACTCTAAAGAAGACTCCTCAATTACATGTAACAGCGTCGTTCTGTGGAAACACGAGCGACCGCCTTGCATGTATCAAAGGGCGACGTGCGCCGTCTGTCCACCCCGCAGTCTTCTTTTTCTCTCGCACTCCATTTTCTCCTTAGTGATATCCATGGCCTATCCCCCATTCTCTTGTACACCTTTTTCATCCTCCCTTTCGCACATCCACTTGTCCTCTCACTCACACGCTCTTCGCAACGCGGTTCTCAACTCAATCAATGGCACGGGGAGACGCCAATTCATGGGTTGCTCGGTAATTAGGCTAATTTCTAACCCGTGTTCATCCCCCGCAGCAGACCGCAGCCGGCGGCGGTGCAGAGTGCGTCTGATGCGGGGGAATCGAGTGGCGCACGGACGGAGAGGGAACACATCAAAGCTACACAAATATATGCGCTGTAAATGAAAGCACAACGCATGCGCGTCGCGCGCATAAACCAATTAGCGATGCCTCAAGCTGTACGAGGACGACGTGGATGCGTCGGCACGTTTGCGCAGGAACACCATCGTCACAGACCTCTAACACCGGAGAAAGCTTTTTGTTACATTCCGAGTTTTAAAAAAATTACATTCTGAAACTTTCATTTATATTCATTTATCGAGACGGAGGGGGGAGATCGTATCACATTACGATGGTATATTACTCCCATTCTTCATCTTAAAATGAACGAAGCTTGCATCATGTTTTTTGAAGCTACGCTTTGGAAAACTTAAACGAGAGCATAAAAATACGAAGCAAAATATATGAACAGGAACATAGAAACTAAAATTGAATTCAAGCAAAACAAATATTATGTACACACCGAAAGTACACACCAATGTCTTCTTTTGATACTAACAAAGTGCTCATGGTTTCAAGCAAATTTAATATAATTTGAAAACACGAAATGAAAATGCTCTTGCATCAAATGTTACGAAGTGTCAGAATGAAAAACTCACGACAAAAATGACTCATACGTAAAAATAATACATGCAAATTATTGCATGACTGATTATAAGACAAAACCAAAGCTCGGGCAATCATTTCTAAAATAGTGATAACTTTCTATCAGGTGAAAATGGTGACGAACCGGGATGGAAATGGTGTACAGTTGTGGAAGGCGAATGGGTGATGTAGTGGTTAACACCCCTACGATCAAAGCAGGAGTCCCGGGGCTCGTCGCCATTTTCACCTGACCGAAAGTTATCACATATCTTCTCCAAGTGTAGGGTACACGGAAAAAATATGTACATTTCTAAAATAGCTTTGCCAAATATTGAGGAAAGAGAATATTGTTCAGCTGCGATGGGATTATGGTAATGGATACTATAATTAGTCTTTCTTCTGTTCGTGTTCATTTTCAAACTACTTGAGACAGTTAAGATGCTTCACTCAATGAAAAATTTCCTCGGAACGTGCAACTGTGGGATGTGCAGAATTCTCACCCTTCTCAGTTAAGAATTTCTTCCAGAGAAGAGAAACAGGAAAACGCATGAAGGTCAATGGCCCCCTTCCGGATGCAATCAACCGAGACGCGCGCGTAGAAAAGCAGAGCGGTGCGTGCGGGGGTGGAAGAGGGAAATGTGAAGCAAAGTGGCAGAGGGAATCCCCGCGACGCACGGGGCGTGGCACATTCCCCGTCGAATGGCTCTCTCTTTGAGCGATGTACTCTCCGGCGACCTGCGGCCTCTTGCGCTCGGGGCCTCTCACGCCCATGAACGCTTGTCGTTCATCACTGCAGCCCTGCTTCGCACTACTGCCATCGTGTTGCACAATGCACTCATTACCGTCAGCAGAATAGATGCGCGGAGATCTGAAGACCAAAACGTATACTATTGTTACCGGGTTTTCTTACAGATAAAATATTTACAGAATGAAAATAGAAAACACACAATTCCTTTTAATAAAAATCATTATCACTCCATAATCCCTTTAAATAAAATCATTACATTTATATTTTAATAGTCTTATCACATACATATATTCCGTATTTAAAGGTGTTTTTCGGCGATTGAAAAGAAAATTGGGGGATAATAGAGTTATTTTAAATTCGGATTGAGATTCAACACGGGGTTGTCGACGGAAATACCCGACAGCATCCCAACGAATACATATTTACAAAACCATTTCCTCATCGTAATAGCGGACAAGAGGAGAGCTCAAAATACCCGTAATTTTAAAATACTGTTATCTTGGGAAGGAAAATGTAGAAGATAAAACAACATGAAATTGTCTACACACCTTTGAATGCTCTAAAGTGCGTTACTTCATGTATGATTTGCTCCACCCGGTTATACAGAAAAGGGGTACAAGTTTTCTGAGACATTTGCGTACTAACGTGTATGATGATGATATCACAGTGTTGATAACTCAAATCAAATTTGAGATATATTCATAGAGCATATTTATTTATGTGGTGAGTTTCAGAACAGGGTCTTATTTGCACTTCCCATAGCCTCCTATCCACGTTTTCAGAACGGGATGGGGAAGGAGATACTCTTTAATATATAAGAGAAGTATGATTCGAATTCTGTTATAACACTTTTCTAGTTTCCTATTCATCTGCTGCCACTGCTCTTTCTTAGCATTTCAGTCAAATCGTCCTAAATTCAAGTAGTAAGCATAGCTTTCTGGAATAAATTAATAGTATTAAGATACCAGTTTTCTTTCTTTCTTTTTTTCTTTCTTTCTTTCTTTCTTTCTTTCTTTCTTTCTTTCAAGTTAAATAAGTGGTGAATTTTTTTAGGGTCATTGCAAATTAAAAACACACAAAATCGAAATCGTGTCGCCTCAGAAATAGATCTTTACCTTCAAATCCTTGCATTGCAAGAAAGCTCAGGTGGCGCAGGCTGTCTCTCTCCAGGGAGAGAGTGTCATGGAAAGGGGGAGCAGTTATGTGTAGAAGCACTTGCCGCCCGCCCTTCTGAGCGGAAGGACGTCTGTATGAAGGACGTGGCTTGCGTGCGGGTGCTTCGAAAAACAATGGATGCACGAGGGGCGACGCGATACGCGCGTCCCCAACGCATGAAGACGTTGCTTTAGGGAAGACTTGTAAAGGAAAGCGGATGTTTTCACAATGTTCTTTTATGATCCATTCACCATTATGTATAGATACTTCGGGTACTTAACGTAATGTAGTTTCATCCACGCAATCCAGAAAAGGAATTGGTCAAACAGGATTGTTAAATTCGCTAACTTTGTTTCCCTTACAGTGAATTAAATACTTGTGCTAAAAGATTGAAAAGGCCCAGAATATGCACACAATTGCTTTTTTGTCAATAAAAAGATAGCTTCTTCAGTTTTTGTTTACCTTTTTCGTAGAACTCTATGAGGCAAACAATATTGCCATTCATAGTTGTCATCTATCTCTAACCGTTTAGGCAGCGCAAGCAGATATAACTCTTTTTTCCCGATTTTATCAATATTTATTGTAAATAGATGTCTTATCACACATCTTAAAAATAAAAGTTAGCCTACGTTCATCCTGGACAATTGAACTATCTCCTTGCCGAATTTCATTATGATTGTTTCAGCGGCTTAGTCGTGAAACGTAGTAAACAGAGAGACACGTTTCCACATATATATTACTTCTTGAGATATTATTCTATTAAAGCTGAAAAAAAGTCTTGTGGGCTCAAATCATGAGATGTGCAATGTCCAGCGACATGAAATTAAATGGAAATATATTTTCAATTATATTTACTTTTATTTGCTTTTCTCTTATACTTCGTAAAACTAAAAGGAACAGGAATGGATTTAGTTGGAAAGTAATCCCGAACGTGAACAATTAGTCCCAAATATGACACCTATAGTTAACTTAATTGAAACGAATTACTCAAAGCAATCGTTGCTCTTGTTACATGAATGAACTATATAAAACTTCTCTAACTTCGTCCCATTTTAACGAATGAATAAGGATCAATGGGGACAACAAATCTTGTGTATCTCTCGTGTTGGAATATAAAGTCTTCCCTCGATTATGTTCTAGCGATATCGCTGTACTTTGAATTCCGTCAAGCATCAGTACCAAGACTCTCAATACTCTCCCGGATTAAATCTGCTCCACAAACGGTTCGTCGGTGGACGAAAGGAGTCGTCTGCACTTTAATTAACTTGCAAGAGACCCGGCACGATGACCCTGCCCCGGTAGGCGCTTTAATTAAAGTAAAAGCAGCAATCAGCTAATTTATGCTCACCCGCTCAACCGCTGCCCTCAGTGACACCACGTACCCTACTGCTCCTCAGCGCCGCAGAAGCGTAAAATGCAAGCAACAGTGGAAGCTTCGACAGATGCATTGGTTCTCTTCCTATTTATCACACATGGGCATCTCGAAATTGGCATTTTCAAAGATAAATTACACAGGATATTCAGAAAATGAAACTCCAATTGTGATTTTGATGTTGAAGCAATAAGGGTTTCGCAGCGTGAAAAACTTCACGAAGTTTTTAGGTGTATCCGAAGAAACATTTCAGTTTAAAACAACATTCAAGAGTTTCCAATCACTTTTAAGAAATTTAGAACAAAAAAGTAAGTAGTAAAAACACCTCTCAAATCTCAATAAACGTGTCCTGCTAATAAATTTAAAGATATACAATTATTATTCAATTTTATTATGACACTTTATAACATACCATTTAATTAACCATGCATCATGCATCCTATGCAAATTTCTCAATGCTCCACATCCTATAAAGTGTGTAATAAACCGATTTTGGGAGCCAAATGCAACATTTTGATATCATGTTTACTGTGGAATAATGTATACAACAAGTTGGTGCTCCATGTATTACAGAGGAAAAATGTTCATCAAATTGCATGCATTGTGTTCCAAATCATGTATCACATTTGATAACTCTTCATTACATAAGTCAATTTTCTTCAATTCTCAACAATCATCGAATCTGAGTATCAAGTTCCTATATCATTAACCCTAAGCTTACAGTTCCTCAACTTTTTTCTTCCAATTTCTGAGTCTTATTTCAAGCAATATCGTAGTGAAACGGAAACTCGAAACCTGGCTCGCGCTGAGTGCGACTGTAATAACGAAACGACGCTGCTGTTCCAGAGACGCGTTGCTTCGTTGTTAGCAAACCCAATTAACTTCATTAGTGCTGCAGGCGGGCACTGCAGGCGTAGCCCTACCTGCGACCGGGCTGGCGCTCTTATTATGCGCACAAAGGTTTTCTTGAATCTCATCAGTCTCGCAACACCTACCATTTCGCTCTTCTAATCTCTCTCTCCCTTTCTCCCTCCCTCTCTCTCTCTCTCTCATCCCCAGCGCCGAATTTGATTCTTTTACAGTAATTTCAAACGCCTATTCTTCTTTCTCTTCTCAATACACGTTTGAAGCCTCATTTTCACCGGAAGGATATTGTGTGATAAGTGTCAATAACAGATTATGTTGAAAGTTTGTATACAAAACTTTTTTAAATATTTCGTGATTTATACGCAGGAATATGAAGTATTTCAGCTCTTTGCCTCAAAGTATTCTAGATGAAGACTACAATTGTGAACAGTAATTTATTGTG